>MU223765.1:446445-469975 GCA_018584345.1 Thuja plicata
TACACCCTCCCTTGCTTCTTTAAGGCTTTCATTAATGCCTTATTAATGAAGATTCCTTAAGCCTATGTCTCCTCCATGCCTTATTAATGCCTTGGGCATTAATGGTTCTTACACCTCCATTAATGAGCCCCTTCACTCATTAATGAGCCTTTTCTCCCCTCTCTCTCTCCCATTCTTCTATAAATAGAAGCCATTTTTGAGAGTAAAGGAGCCTTCATCTTAGATTAAATTGCATTATTATGCTATTGAATTAATACTAGACTAACATTTCACTTCATATTTTATGCTTTTTTATTGTTATTACTTTCATGTTTACAGCTATAATGCATGTTTTCTCATCTTTTTAGCTTGTTTATAATCTAAAATCCTTCATACTAGGTGGTATATGTCACTGATTGTAGCATAAACTAAGGGCTTTTAAGTTACTAATCACACTCTTCCTAGTTAGCAGGCAATAGGTCGATATTAGGTGGTTTTACATACTTGTCTAACCATTTTGAACTAATGCAATGACTTATTGATGTGTTGTGTCTCTCTTATTAGGTACCAAAATACACACGCACAATATGTATATGATGTCCTGATGTGTGTGGATGTAGGATGTGATGTGTTTTTATGATGTACGCAATATATATGCTATTGTTTTATGAATATGCATAGATGAATGATGTTTTAACAATGCAAGACTAAAATGAATCTAAATGAATTAAATATGCAAATGATATATGAATCTAAATGTTGTAATGATGTTAGATGATAAAAATGGATGAATGCAAGATGAAGCTAAAATGGATTAACAATGCAAAATAATGAATCTAAAAATGCATTAATAATGCAAGATAATGAACCTAAAATGGATTAACAATGCAAGATGGTAAAATGAATCTGAAATGAATTAAGTATGCAAATGATATATGATTCTAAATGTTGTAATGATGTTAGATGATAAAAATGGATGAATGCAAGATGAACCTAAAATGGATTAACAATGCAAAATAATGAACTTAAAAATGGGTTAATAATGCAAGATGAATTAATAATGCAAGATAATGAACCTAAAATGGATTAACAATGCAAGATGAATTAATAATGCAAGATAATGAACCTAAAATGGATTAACAATGCAAAAATGGATTAACAATGAACTTAACAATGCAAGATAAAAAATGAACCTAAAATGAATTAACAATGCAAGATAATGAATCTAAAATGGATTAACAATGCAAGAGGATAACAATTAACCTAAAATGAACATAACAATGCAAGATGCCTTAAATGATCTTAAAATGAATCTAACAATGCAAGATGCCTTAAATGATCTTAAAATGAATCTAACAATGCAAGATGAATTAAATGATCTTAAAATGAATCTAACTAATGCAAGATGAATTAAATGATCTTAAAATGAATCTAACTAATGATACCGTGAGCGGTAGATCATTCTTCTCTTGTTCTTTTGGTTTTCTTTCGGTTGTCCTCTGCATCAATTTCCTTGCTTTCAATCCCCAAAGCATCCATGGTGAAGGAATGCAAAGTGCGACTAAAGAGGATTCATTTTTTTTTTTTTTTGTGTGTGTCACAATCAACTGATAAGCCAGATGGGTGGACTATGGAGGATCAGGTAGGGAATGTTAGTAGGACAATGACTTAGGATGTTATCATGATGGCAGGAAGATGGAGTGCGTCACGAATGTACAGGGATCAAACTGAGCGATTAGTTATAGCGATACGTACAAAGGTTATTTCCGAGATTTGATTGGATCATGTTACTTGTCTGAATGCATGTGATAGGTACGTTTGTTGATTGATTAGTTCAAGAGGAAGGATACATCTTGCGAGAACCCAAAGCTATCGATGATCTAGATTTAAGTTGACGAGAGGAAGGATACATCCTCAAGACTTATTTCTAGAAAGATGGGACTAACCGAGTTGATTGATCAAATGCGCACTACCAACAAACTATAGAACCAACGTAGGATAAGGAGAAACTAAAGAAACAAGAAATATATAGGACTGACACTCAAGGTGCTTCGGAATAATACAACATATGGACAATAATTTACAAGATTATGTGTACAAAAGCTTAGGATATGAGATAGGGAGATCATTGCGGACTAGTGCGTATGATATGCAAACACCCAGGGAATATAGAGAATGTAGAGATGGTGCTTGTGATGGAAGGAAATGAGATTTTGATAGATAATGGAATGGTCCACTATGTGTGATGCCTATTTCTAGGTTTTCATCACCCATACTTGTCCAAGGCGCCTGATTGCCAAGTTTTCACCGTTGGACGAAAGTTTTTCTTTTTATTTTTCTTTTTGATTTCTTTGGATCTTTTTGATTTTTTTTTAATATTGCCCTAGTGCCTTTTTACCAAGTTTTCATTGGAACAACCATTTTTTTAGCTTCATTTTTCTTCTTTTTTTGAGATTTTTTTTAAGGACTATTTTACATTATTTTTGTGCTTTCTTTAGGACTTTTTATACTTTTTATGGATTTTCTCAGATAACTGGAATGAACAACCAGCCATCATGCATAGAAGCACCTGAGATGAATGATGTTGATAAGATCATTCAATGGTTCTCCTTCAGGAGTGGAGAGTTGATATGCCCCAAAACTGAAGCATGCAGTGACAACATATGGGCCTTGCCAGGTGACTTCAAACTTGCCTTTCTTTTCTTGATCAGTACCCACTTTCTGATTTTCCTTTAGCACAAGGTCCCCCACCTAGAACTAGTGTGGGTGGACCTTCTTTTTATAGTTCCACTTGAGTTTATTCTGGTAAAAAATTAGGTGATCATAAGCTTGCTGACACTTTTCATCTAGGAGATCCAGCTGTGTGAGTCATGCTACCTAGTAATCTTCATCATCAATCAGGCCTTGTAGTGATACTCAGAGGGAGGGTAGTTCAACCTCAATTGGTAAGAATGCTTCAGCACCATAGACTAGGGAGTAGGGAGTGGTGCCAGTAGGAGAATGGTAGGAAGAGAGATATGCCCAGAGGGCAGGATTGATCTGGAGATGCCATTCATGACCAGTATCATTGACAAATTTCTTGAGAATTTTGAGGATGGTTTTATTAGTTGCCTCAGCTTGGCTGTTACCTTGTGGGAAATATGGACTGGAGAAATGGTGATGGATATGGAGGTGAGCACAAAGATCACTGACATGTTGATATTTAAATGGTGTACTGTGATCTGTGAAGATGGTGGAGGGTATGCCAAAATGGCAAAAGATGTGATAGAGGATGAATTTGGATATCTGGACACCAGTAGTGAGTGTGAGCAGAATTTCTTCAACCCACTTTGTAAAGTACTCTGTAGCTGTGATTATGTACTTGTGGCCTTCAGAGGAGAGGGGAGTAATCTTACCAATGAGCTCAAACCCCCAACAAGAGAAGGGCCAAGGAGGCACAATAGGTTTGAGGTCCTGAGCAGGAGCATGGATAAAATTAGCATGTTGTTGGCAAGGTAGGCACTTTTTGACGAACTCACAAGCATCATATTCCATTGTAGGCCAATAGTACCCTATACATAGAAGTTGCTTGGCTAGGACCATGCCACTCATGTGGTCAGCACAAATTCCAGCATGTACCTCTTGTAATGCCTAGGTGGCTTTGTTTTCATCTAGACATCTAGACAGCACGTTATGATAACCTCGATGATAAAGGGTATTGGTGACGAGAGTGTAATGGGAAGCTCTGCAGATAAATTTTTGGCATTGGTTTGTAGTGAGATGAGGAGATATGATACCATTTTGTAGGTAAGCTTGGATATTGTGGTACCATAGGGATTGGGGACCAACCAAGACACATACGCAATTTGATTCATCGTTCTCATAAGCAGGAGCATGTAGTTGCTCAACTAAGAATTCGTATTGCATAGAATCATGAGTAATCTTGAGAAGGGAGCCAATTGTGGCCATTGCATTAGAAGCTTTGTTCTAAAAGCGTGGTACCTATGTTATCTACAAGTGGAGGAAATGTTCTTTCAACTTGTCAACCATCTGCTTATATGGCGTCAATTTGTCATCTTTGGTTTGATACTCATCCAAGACTTGTTTGATGATTAGTTGGGAGTCACCAAAGACCTGGATATCTATGATGTTCCATTCTATGGCCATGCAGAGTCCTATAATTAGTGTTTCATATTCTACAATGTTCTTGGTGTAGGGGAATCCCAATTTGAATGACATGGGGATGTAGTCACCTTGAGGTGTGACAAAAAGTATTCCTGCCCCTGTGCCATGAGCTATGTAGGACCCATCAAAATAGAGTTGCCATGTTGGTTGTTCTTCTATCATGTACAAATGCTCATCTACAAATTCTGTGACCAAAGGATATGCATCTACCAATGGTTCTTCGGCTAGCTAATTGGAAATGACTTGCCCTTTAATGGCTTTTCTGTCAACATATTGAATATCAAATTCACTTAGCAACATAACCCATTTTTCCATTCGACCTATAAGTGTAGTCCTAGAGAGTAGGTACTTGAGAGGATCCACCTTTGAAATGAGCTTGGTTGTGTCACTAAGCATGTAGTGGCAAAGTTTTTGAGTGGCAAAGACCACTGCCAGACATGCTTTTTCCATAGGAGAATAATTGAGCTCATAACCCACTAAGGTTCAACTGATATAATAAATGGCTCTTTCTTTCCCTTCATCATTCAATTGAGCAAGGAGTACCCCTAGTGCTATGGTAGTAGAAGAAATGTATAGGATGAGTGGTCGACCAGGTACAGGTGGTACCAAGATGGGTGGATTAGCCAAGTATTCTTTGGTTTTGTCAAAACTCTTATGACATTAAGGATCCCACTTGAATGTGTTATCTTTGCATAGGAGATGAGTGAATGGTTGGCACTTGTCTACTAGTTGAGAGATGAAATGATGCATAGATTGTAGCTTTCCTTGGAGGCTGCATAGCTGTTGGAGTGTTTTTGGTGGAGGCATCTCTATGATAGCTTGTACTTTCTTTGGATCAATTTTAATGCCTCATCTAGATACAATAAACCGTAGGATTTTCCCTGATGTGACTCCAAAGACACATTTCTTAGGGTTTAGCATTAAGTAGTAGTGTCTAATTCTGTCAAAGACACATTCTAGAACATCCAGGTGATCTTCCCTTTTTACTGATTTTGCCAAGATATCGTCCACATAGTCTTCAAGGATCTTGTGAATCATGTCATGAAAAATGATAGTCATGGCTCTTTGATAGGTTTCCCCAACATTGTTTAAGCCAAAAGGCATCATGTTATAGCAGAAGGTGCCCCAAGGGGTTGTGAATGTTGTCTTATGTTGATCTTCTTATGCAATGTGGATCTGATTATATCCAAAAAAGCTGTCCATAAGTGACAACATCTCATGTCCTGCTCTGAGATCCACAATATTGTCTATGTTTGGGAAGGGGAAATCATCCTTGGGACATGCCTTATTGAGATCTCTGAAATCTGTACATATCCTGATTGATTTATCAGGCTTAAAGATGGGCACAATATTAGAAATCTAGTTAGAATAGTCAATGGGGTGGATGATCTTGGCGTGTAGTAATTTTTCTAGCTCCGCTTTGACAAGTAATGCCACTTTAGGGTGCATCTTTTTGAGCTTTTGCTTAACACGTTTGATGTTTGGGTCCATTGTTAGATGATGAACCACCAAGTTGGGATCTAACCCCAGCATGTGGGAGTAAGACCATGCAAACTTGTTGATGGATTCCTTTAATAAAGTGACAAGATCACTTTCTTCTACTTCAGTCAAAGATGCTGCTATGTATGTGACGGCGGGATTTTCTTTGGTACCCAAATTGACAGGTTTTACTTCTTCAATGAGAATTGATGACTTTTCAGGCCTGTAATCTTGAATAAGAGGAAGAGGAGAATCTTCATCCTCTGGTGCCTCAAAGAGGTTTTCACTAGGGGATACACCCTTTGTTTTTAATTTTTTATGATTAGATAGCACCCCACAGGGGTTTTCTCTAGGGGATATATCTTTCTGTCTCTTTTTTTCTGTGTCATTTTTGCGGCTAAAGTTCTCTTCCCCAAAGTATGTCTTTGGGTCTAGCTTGTAGACATATGCTAAGTCTTGCCCCTAGTCACTACTTTTCTCAATTGCTCCCATAAATCTTAGGAGTGCATCCTCACTTTGGAACTCGTCAACATGTACAACACTTGGTTGGTCCCAGTCTATGAGTTCGGGATAGTGGAGGGGGAGGTCAATGAAGAGGATGTAAAGTTGTCATAGGAAAACATTGCCCAGGAAGGTTTCATCATCAAAAACATTGTCATAAGCTCTCACAACTTTCTCTTCCAGTATATCTTTGATGTCAGTGATTTCTGTAATCACCTAAAATTGGTCACCTAAACCCTAGACCCCCAATCTTAGCAATTAATTAAGAAACCCTAATCTTGATTAAACCTAAGTCCTAAATCAAACAGGCAATTCATCACATTCAAAATGATCTGACCTAAATGCTAGGTCCTAATCAGTCATCGTACTTGATTAATTAATTAATTCCTAAAATCAAAATACATTGGAAAATAAACCTTATGTTAATTATTTAATTGATATTCTGACATATTAATTAAATAAAAATTACAAAATTGTCAATTAAATCAAAAAGGAATTAAATTAATTATAAAAACATAAATGTGCATCCAAAATCAATTAATTTATTAAAAATGCATATGACATCATCAAATCCAGTTAACAAATTTATCAAAATGGAAACAATCCAGTTCCACTCAGTTAACTGATTCTCCATTGTTTATCATTTTGGAAACATTTCAGTTAACTGTGAACAAATTTTGGAAGTTTCCAAAATAACTGATCAGTCAGTTCAATCAACTGACTCTCTCGACCAATCAAATCACTTGCAATGTTGGATTGTGCTTCTTCAATCAAATCTAAGCCACTCTTTTTGTTTGATCTCAACCGTCGATTCGAGAGAGATTTCTATAAAAGAGAAACTCTTTTTCCTCACAAAGGATCCTAATTTTCTGATTACTATTATTATACTGCATTTTTATTAGCATTCTTAGCATTCTCTCATTTAGCTAATATTATTGTTTACTTTTATGTTAATCATGCATATGTAATCTTAGAGCATATTTCAATTGGTGTTTTAAAATCAATCTTACACACTCAATTTGGTGCTTCTAAAATGAATCCTAATTAGTTTTGGATGGACAACAAACTACATTTGCATTATCATAGCTTTTAAAATTCTTCATTTAGGTCTTTGGTGTAGTCACTGAGCTTGCAATGACCTGAGAGCAAGCTCATACTCCTACCTTCTAGAAGGCAACAGGTCGATTCTTTCATACATGCAGGATGAATGAATCCATATTCATTCCTGTATGCAACTGAAGAGCAATGACCACGTTGAAGTGTTCTGCTAAGTAGAGGCCACTTTTAGCATGCACAATTTCACCCAAGGATCGAGAAGAGGAATAGTTGATGAACTCGTTGGTGCCCCCATTCATGTCAGAGTCCATACCAAGACCCAAGTGCTTTTCTAGTCAGATAGGTACAATAGGTTCTTTCATTCCTTGTTCTTCATAACCAAGGACACCTCCTTGGTAATTCCATTTTTCTATCACCAATTTATGTGTTGTGGGGTACTTATCTTTGAATTAATTGAGGTGACTTGTGTCCTTAGGTGGTGGATCTTTATATAGCCATTGGTTGATGTTTGGTGCCATTTCGTGGCCAGTCAAAGTACCTTGTGATATAAAAGTGGTAGAACCAAATTGTAGTACCTTGGTTGTTTCTAATTCTATTTTTCTTAGATTAGGCTGGCGGCCTTGAGTGTGAGGATCAATTGGCAGTGCTCCAACTATGAAGGCATCAGATAAAGTGTACTCACCAAAACTTTTGTTGTTGATCTTGACCGTGGACAAGGTGGATGAGAGGATTGTTTCTGGGTCTAAATAGGTTTGAGATGAGCTGGTGACAGAGGTACCAATATCAATCTCAGGACAGTGATTGGAATGTGGAAAGGATGTGTCCAACGCATTGCAATATACAAAGGGCTTGGGATCTACGTGTATGGTAATCTCAGTGCCTTTATATGGGATTTTGATGCACTTATGGTAGGTGGATGGGATGGCTTGCATAGCATGAATCCATGGGCATCCGAGGAGGATGTTGTAGGGAAGTTCAAGATCAACAACATGATATAATGTCTCTTGGATAACTGGGCCCACTTGAATGGGTAAAATTATGGTTCCTTCAGAAGTACACTCCAAATTGTCAAATTCTTTGATTGTGATGACATCATTTGTTATATCAGCCTCAGGGTAACCCAACTATTTTATGAATTTTAGAGTACATAGATTTAGGGCTGATCCATTATCTATCATGACCCATTTGATGGAAAAATATTTAACCATGACAGCGATACGGAGTGGGAGATTATGATTGGTTTCATTGGAGGGTATGTCTATTGTTCTAAAGGAGACCCCACAAGATGCAGATAGGTGTCCGACAAGGTTTTGGAATTTAGTAAGGTTGATGTCGCTGGGAACACAGGATTCTTGCAAGGCTTTATTGAGGATCTCTTGATAAGTGGGTGATGTGCAGAGAAGATCCAGGATGGAAATTTGGGTCGGAGAATTCCCTAGGTGTTCCAAAATGTTGTATTGGGTCCCAGTAGATGGGGCGGGACCAACACCTGCAACTATTATCCTACCTCTACGAGTGGTGATTGTGAATTGGTTATCGACACCCTTGACATGGATGACATTGATGAAGGACTAAGGTAAAAGCACAAAGTTGTGTCACGTTTCAGGACCACTTATCATCATAGCTAAATTTGAGTATTTCTAAATAAAAATTATTTTTTGTAAAACATATGGTCTAGCTAGATTCATTCTAGCTAGGCTAGATAAGTGGTTAAACTTTTCCAATTGGAAATATCTATTAAATGCATGTGTTATACAAATTACCAAAGAAATAAAATTATTTCAGAAAATTGATGTTTCAATAACCCCTACTCTTTTTAATGGTATTTTTAAAAAATATATAAAATACCCTTTTGTAGAGCTCAGAGTCAAGATTATTGTCTTATAAATTTTATAGTATTTTGATTAGATCTAATATATTATAATTTCAAAATACAACAAGTAGGTATTTTAACATTCCAGAAGATGTTGCTTCAAATAAGTAAAAAAATAGTAGATCATATCAAAAAAATTTAAAATTTATATTTAACACTAGAGGAGAGAGTCCTCTTCAAGAATATGTAATTTTTTTTCTGAATAGTGTAGATTTGATAGAGGAAATTTAGTGGGAACTGAAAACTGTCGATTTCAGAAAGTTTAACTTTGAGTATTTATAACAGAGAAAATATACATTGAAAATAAATCTTTCTTCTTTTTTGCACTAGCTATACATTTTATCTATAACATATTTTGAAATCAGAGGAAAAATAGATTATTTGCATATACTTGTTTGGTGGGAACTAGATCCCAGATTTTCAACAGTTTTTAGCAATTGAAAAATGGACTTCAAAAATTAAAAAACCATATCAATTATTGTTTAAAAAAAATAAAAAATTATAGGCGTAAAATTCATGCATTTTTAAACATTTCATCAGTTTATATCATCCTCAAATTCTAAATACAAATGCCACTTTTTATGTTGTTAAAGTTGAACAGTTTGCATGTTGTGGTCCTTTTCCTTTATAAAAGTGTGACACAGGTTTGTACTTTTACCCACTAGACTTGGGTTATGCAGCTGATGAGATTATCGTAGTTGATATAAGCATTGGTATAATATTTTCTATCGACATTTTCTACTTTTTTACCCTTTCCCTGATCAGAGGACTGAGTAGGATTTCTTGGACCTGTACCAGAAGTATGTTTAGGGAATGAATTTTGATAAATTTTAAGGCCTGTGTTTGGCGATGATTGGGTAGGAGAATCCACTTTGATCTCCTTGTGGTCAATTAGGTCCTGGATATAGTGTTTTAGCTTCATGCATTTGAGAGTGGTGTGTCCCTTAACATAGTGATATTCATAGTACTCATTGTCTTTATACCAAGTAGGCTTAGGAGTTGAGTCATCAAATGGTTGTGTTTTGGGATACATGACTTGGTTAGCTTGGACCAGCTTGTAGAAGATGACATCTATAGGTTCACCTAGAGGGGTAAACATGTGTTGTGGTGCATTTGAAGCGGAAGGTCTTTTTTGTCCGTGTGGGACTAAGATAGCATTTGTCTGATTCATAGGACCTTGATAGTTGTGTTGATATGATGTCCCTAGAGGGGGATAGATAGGTGTGACTTGAGGGCACATATTTTTCTGATATGTTGGTTGTAGATACATGGGATTGGGATTTTGATACATGGGAGGAGGTTGTGGATACATTGGTGGTGTTTGCTTATAAGTCTAGGTAGGTGCATTAGGACTGGCTACCACAACTTGAACATGTTTGGTGTCAGTAGCTCCATCTATTACCATAATTTTTTTCTTGTTCCAGTATCGTGATCGATAATTTTTATGTTTTTCAGGCTAGGATTCTTTGTAGTGCTTAATCATACCTTCTTCTACGACACCTTGTTCAAGGTCCATACCCTAATTTCTGATGTCGTGATAAGTTTGTATACAGTTCATGCACATGTGATAGGAAAGCTTAGGATGAAGGTTGTTAATGAATATTTTGATAAGATGTTGTTCTGGGGGTTGGTAAGACAACCTTGTAGTAAGCCCTTGCCAGTGTTAAAGATAATTGGCCATGCTTTCTCCTCCCTTTTGTTTGGAATTGCATAGTTTAGGGAGTGAGAGTTCATTTTCGACATTATGTGTGTATTGGGCCACAAACTTTTTAGATAATTTTGTAAAAGTAGAGAATGTGTCATAAGGGATTTTGTAGAACCATTCAAGAGTGGTGCCTCCTAAGCTTTTGGGAAATAGTCTCATGAGGAAGTTATCACTATAGGCCACTTCTTGGCAGGCCATGTAGAATTCTTTCACGTGACTCACAGGATTTCCCTTCCCCTGATATTTATCAAATTTTGGGGTCTCAAAGTGCTCGGGGAAGGGTATAGTAGTGATAGATCGGTCAAACGGATAAGGACATACTTCCTCAAACTTAAATGTTTTAGCCTCTGTCCTAGCCTTTAACTCTTTGAGAGAATTTTTCATTTCCTCCCATTCATGATTGATTTGTGGGGGAGGATTGTTGATCATGATTGTAGGATTCCCTTGTGCCTGATATGGATTGAATGGCAAGTATGGAGGATTTTATTGGGGATATTGTGGTGTTTGGTAGGGTGGTTATTGATCAACGTATATGGGTTGCTGTGTTGGAAGTTGTGGTTGAGTGGAATACTGCAGTGGAGGAGGTATCGACGCTTGATAAGGTTGTTGCAACTATTGGAAATATGCTTGTATTTGTTGTGGCATCGGATAGGTAGGATGAACCTGTTGCACACCTGTATAAGTGTTTTATGGCGGAATGCCCCCAGTGAGAACTTTATGTGGAGGGGGAATTGTTTGTAATGTAATAGAAGATGGCATGGCTATGTAATTGGAAGAATGAGTTTGATGTTGTTGCATGGGTTGGATAAAAGGATTAGAAAACTATTGCATTGGTTGTACCATGAAGGGATTTTCCCCCTGTGTTTGTGGTTGTGGCTACTGTGTAGTTTGAAAAGTAGGTTGTGCAACTGTGAAGGGTTTGATTGGCTATTTTTGCGCTTGGGATGTGAATGGATTGGTGATTTGCTCCTGTTAGATAGGTTGTTGTTGGATAGGTTAATGTTGCTGATGTTGGATAGGTTGTTGTTGGTGTTGTTGGATAGGTTGCTATTGTTTTTGCTATTGGATAGGTTGGATGGAAATTTGGGGTACAACAAAGGGATTCATGGATGGTTGCAATATGGGGGGATTTGGGTTGAATAACGTTTGAGGTGGAATTGCTGGCATTCATTGTGATTGCATTGTTGGTGGAGCGGGAAAAGTGGACCCTTGTAGAAATAAGAGTTGGTTATAGGCATTGGTAGGTGGCATGCCTATGGTGAAGAAAGGAAGAATACGCATGGAGACTTGGGTGCTTTGATAGTGTGAACTGTTTGTAGCACTTTGAATGGGTTGAGTATGAATGGGTGGAATAGCAGTTTTTTGTGTGGTAACTGGTGGTGGTGGTGGAAAGTTTGCAACGAATGTTGGTATTGTTTGTGAAAGAGGAGTGAATGTGGCTTGTGGAGGTTCTTTCATAGTGATGGGGGTATTGTTTGTGGTGTTGGTGTGGCATCAAGAGGCGGGGCTCCTGAGGTAGGTGTGGGTGTTGTATGTATGATGGAAGGTGGAATGGAGGGATGAACTACTTGCGTGAGAAGAGTTCCCACTCGTAGGGCTCATTGTAGTAGATCAAAAACTTCATTTCTAGTGGGATAAGGACATTCTCCTGGAGGTGTCATAGGTCATGTGAGAAGTGTGGGTATGATCCAAGGTGGAAGTTGAAGTCCTTATTGTTGGATATCTGAGAGTACCCAGTTGCTGTTACGTCCACTCATGGCGTTTACCATGTGGACAAGTGTTGGATGGTTGATAAATGTTTCCATGGTACTTAGAGTGGGAGTTTCATTAGTGTCTACCCAGATATGTTCGATTTGATCATTGGGCTGAGGCGCATAAGTGACCATGGTGTTGTTATTGTTAGTCATAGGATTAGATGAGCTAGCAGCAAGATTAGGATCCATGTTCTTCCTCTTCTTAGTGGATCGTGTGATAGGTGGCATGAAATGATTATCCTAAAGGAATATGAGGTGCAAGATGTATGCAAGGATGCACCTAGGAAACTAAGTATGATGATACTAGGATTAGGATGTGCTTAAGATGATGGATGTGCTTCTATGGATTAAGGATGTCTTGATGTATGCAAGGATCAAGCATTGCTTTCCCTAGTGTAGGATCAAGTGGATATGATTGTCTACCTAAGATAGACTTTTGGTCTTCGGTGGACGAGATTCTTTGTTAATTCAAACCAACCTTTTTATCAAGGTGATGAGGTTTCAAAAGAAAAAAATGGATTATCCTAAAACAATGCTTAGTTTAAGGACATTCAAGAATGGGGTTTGATTAAGATGTAGGTTTTTAGTAGCTCAAAAGGGTATGCACTACCAGGTGTGATCAAGGATGCTTTGGATGATGATTAGGATGATGCTAGGCTGATTAGGATTGATTTGATTAATGCCAGATCATGCTAGGATGAGTGTGTGATGTGTTCCTAAAGATGACAATCTAAGGGAGGTCATAAAATGCAAGCTAAGCGAGCTTAAGAAGAGGAGGAACTTGTGTTTGTTGTGATAAACTAACTAGTCATCTTGTTCAACTCCAACAAAGGTAGATTTTAGATGATTTTTTTCCATGAAACGAGAAACCTTGTTGTTGTAGATCACTTTTTCAAATTGTTCTCGTTTATGGATTTATTGCTTGACGGAATCGACAATGTGTTGGTATTTGGTAGCCTCTCGGGTTGTGTTTTTCTATTCTCTTTGCACGGGTGGTAACAAAGTTTTCACCTTCTTATGTTTCTTAGAATCACTCATGTCCTATAAGTATATGTGATCTTGGATGAATAGTTGGAGATGTTTAGGACATATCTCATAAAAGACCAAATTTATGGGTTTGTGTCCCACCGGGCATGCCAGAATGTGTATGAGGAATCCTTAAACCTATTGGGAGAAAGCTCAAACATGAAAACGTTAGTGGGTTAGCACATATATCATTTCAAAAATCATGTAAGAGATCAAGCAAACAATAAAGAATACCAAATAACATCAGATAGAGCTTGAAAATAAGTAAACAATGCACCCTACTCTACTCATTTTGATTTTCTCTTTTAGGACTGTATGTGGATGTTCTCTCTCAAACACACAAAGTGCAATAGATCCCAATGCAATGCAATATTGTCAAACAAGAAGAAAGATTCAAGAGCTAGTATGAAGAACTAGTCTCAAATCTTCTTCAAGATGATGAATCTAAGCTATGAAAATAAAGATGATATGCATATGCTATAAGGAAACTAAGATTCATTCACCAATTATAACCTAGCATGTGATTTCTATGTGATTTAAGCATAAACTAGAACCATATGAAAACATGAAATTAAAAACTATGAACTTCTAAATGCAAAATAACATGATAACAATGCAAATTGAGAGATGAAAATATGAGAGGAGAAGGCCTCTATTTATAGAGTTTTTGGAGAGAGGAAGAGGCTTGGATGAAGTGGCACCTATGTGGCATCCACATAAGAGCCACATAGGAGACACATNNNNTTGAAAAGATGGCCAATTTTGAGTCAAAATTGGCATTAATATTGAGTAGCTCAATATTTCAAAAGAGGAGACAAAGTTGTAAGAGGGAATTAAAGAGGAATGGGTGCCCATTTTGGAGAGAATTTACCCACGTGGGTGAGCATTCCATTAGCCTTAAAAAGGTTAGAAATCACCCATTAAGCATATTTAGAGGATAGTTAAGTGTGAAAGCATACTTAGGAAATGAGGTTTTGGGAGTAGGGTAGGAATAGGGTAGGCTTTAGGGTAGGATTAATAGGCTCCTAGCTAGGGTTTAGATTATAATCCAAATTAAATTTGAATAAATCACGTTTTCGAAGAATTAGGAATATGGAGGATTTAATAAATATAAATTTATTAAAAGGGGATTTTGTGGAGGCAAATGTATTTAAATAAAATAAATTAGAATAGTATTTAAACTATTGATAAATGAAACTATTTAATTGATTGAATTAAATAGTTAGAGGAAATAGGAAAAATAATATTAATAATAATATTAATATTTTTGGATGTCTACACCTTCTCTATATCAATTGCTTTCAACAAATCTTCCATCAAATTCTTCTCCATGCTCTCCTTGTGAATTTTCAACATGTATTCTGTCATATCCTTTTTTTTTCCTTTAATCTATTGTGCTAAATCACCAACTTGGTCTATTGGGGGTTCAAAATCATCAACTGTAGCTTCAGGAACACTATCTTGGAAATTTTCCTTCACATTTTTGAATAGTTTTACCTTCTTTTTCTTCATCAATAAACTCTCCTATTCATCCTTTTGAACTACTATCTCAGCATATATAGCCAATTATTCAGGCTTCATTCAATTTGGGGCACATTTCAGTATGATGATAGGCTTGCTCAAATCAATAATTTTCTTCCTCTTTTTGTTTTTCTTCTTCTCAATCAACTTTCTATTGCCAGTAGATCATTTGGAATGTGATGCCTTAGTTCCATCTAGTGACTTGGTATGTGTACTATCTATGCTTTATTCTTCTTTTACTTCTTCTTGGGGTTTCTCTTCTTCTTTCTCTTCATCCTTCTATTTATCTTCATGCTTCTCCTTAAGATGTGATTCTTGTTGCATTTTACTTTGAGTGTCTTTTGTCTTTTGTACATTCTGATCAGTTGTTGTGTTAGTAGGTTGTATATCTTTTTTCTAACCATCGGTGTTGGTTGGGGGTTCCAACTGAGTGATCTTTTCTTGTTTGGTCTTGATGGCATTAGGTTATTCAACCTTTTCATTATCTTTATCTATAGGTGTCTCTATTTCCATGTCAAATGTGTCTTGTACAAACTCAGTATTAATAGTGTGATCAATCATATAACTTTGTACTTATGTCATTATTAGATCTTTTCTTAGCAAAGGTGCATTATAAGAATCCATGCACTTGGTATCATTTACTTGTAGGTCTATGACATCTTCATCCTTTAAAAATTATTTTGCAGTATCTTATTCTTCAATTATATCTTCAATAATAATATCTGCATTATCAGTAGTTAGATCAATAGGATTTATTTTCTTTGTACTTTCCCTTATTTTATTAGTAGTGGTTGCATCTTGATTCTTTTCTACTTCCTGATACTCTGTATCATCTATGTGAAATACATCTTTCCATTTTTTAGTTATTTCCTTCTCCATAAATTGTATATCTCCATTTATCATTCTTAGGGCTCTTCCCTTGACTAGAAATCTATTTGAATGCTTCTTTAATGCTTCATGAATTTTAGACGGTGCAAGGTCAAGAATAGTATGTACTAGTGACCTCTCTCTCATTTCCTTTTCTACATTGATAGAATACTTCCTTCTTGCATCAATCTTATTGTATAGTTCATGTGGTAACTTCTCTGTAAGTTCAATACGTGTTAATTTGTATCTTAGCAAAGTCACCACAATAGATTCTTCAATCTTCTTATTATTTTCTTCATTCCTTTTCTCATATTTTGGTTTTTTGAAGCCTCTGAATCCTCCTGATTTCTTTATTCCTTCCATAAATCATCAAGACTTTGTGGAACATATAAACGGTCTACAACTTGTATAGACTTGTTTGCCTCATCGGACTTTGTTTCACTTTCATTACCAAATAATAGTTTTCTTCTGGTACTTGTAGGTTGTTTTCATCCTCTAGATCTTACATAAGTCTTTCCTCTTAGTTTTACTACCTCTAAAACTTTTTTTTTTCTTGATTATACTTAATATCTGGTGCTCCTTCCAATATCTCTCTTACTCAATGAAGATATTTTCACATGTTGCTTGTCAACCACTACAACAGCTTATTCATTCTCAGTATCCTTATCCAATGTATCATCATCTCCAAGAAGTTTTGATAAAACATCAATCATCTCTCTTTCTTTCTTGATTGACCTAGGTACCATTATACCTTGATTTTATCTTTCACTTCCCCATAAGTTCCATACCTCTTTTCATTAGGATCAATTGGTTTATCTAATAATGCTTCTATCTATTTTGAACCAATATCAATGTCCATCTCATACCCCATTAGTTGAATCCATTCCACTCTAGGTTCAACAACCTTGATAATGCAAACATAAGTATGTACCTCAAAACATATGTTATCCTCATACTTAGCAATTAGTTGAGGTGGAAATCGGTATCTCTTATGCATTATTTCTTATAATTAAAAAAATTAGTCAAAGATAATTGTGTCAAAGTTGTCTCCTATACTTTGTATATATTCATTTATTTGATACATGATTGGCCTATCACTTTTCCATACTATGTCTCCAATAGACATAAATGAATTCTGATAGTAAAAGAAAATGCATGCCAATAATGAACCAAATTTCAAAGTGTTGGTCTTTTCCTTTTTTATTGTATTCATGTTTTCATCTATTTTCTTTATAAAAAAATCATACAGATCTATCTGAAGTCCTTTCTTCACTATCTTAAATGCTAGGGCTACTGATCCACATGGTACACTGTCCACTTAGGAAACACTCAGTAAGATATGATATTGCATGCATACCTTAACTTGGGATCCTCAACAATAGATATCATCATTCCTCTGCCATCGCATTGTGCCTTGGTTAGCTCGGTGAGCTTACCCTTGTTGATTTTCTTTATGGCCTTGGGTCTGTCTCATATACAAAATCTAATGATGATATGCAAATCATCCTTCGGTATCTTAATCAGTTCATCCAACGACATAAAATGGTCATGTACTCAGTTGAGTGCCATCCTTACCCATTCAAGCTTGAATACCTTAGTAAATGTATTGCATGAATTAAACCTTTGGTTTCCAGATGTGTATCCTCATCCTTGAATTTTTCATTTATGCATAGCTTATTGAATGAAGCGTCAATTTTTGCTTCACACAAATATTTGATTTTGCAGTGAATAAATGTGAAAACATCTTCAATAAAAATTACTCGTGATGGGATTGAAGATAATGCTCATTTCATGTCTATTTTTGTAGCTATAGCTGGGGGCAACTTTTATTTAAGATTCACCAGTTTGACATTCTTCACTAGTACTGGTCTCTGCATCCTTGGTGCCATGATTACCTCCAAATGTATTATTTTAAAAAAACTAGGGCATTCTTGATAAAACACGGCTTCGAAAACACAACTTCTTATAACCAATTATCACATAAATGTCACACAATGCTCTTATCAAGATTTAGAAATACCTCAAAATCTCTTTGAGTGCTCGATAAAATCCATGCTCTACAATGTTCTCAAATGCTCTTTGAAAAAGTTTGGTTCAAATGAATAACAAACTGACCTATTTATAGCTTTTCCTTGATTAGGGTTTCTAACAGCTTTAATTATCTACATTAAATATGCTTGCCAAGTCCCTTATACCTTTATACCAAAAACATAGTTACTTTTCTTAACTAAATAAACAAATAACCATACATTACAATGTTCAACCAAACTTTCACAACTTATTCAAATTCATCTTGATATGATGATATGGATCTTAACTCTAATACTTAGGAATTGAAGTAAGATTTATAATAAGCATGCAATTCCTACATACCTCTCACATTTAGGTGGGGGTTGTTGCACCAGATTTGGTAGAGATGGTGTTGTCTATAGTTCCAAGTGATGTTCCATCTTCCTGAGTCTTTCTCCTCCAGGTTTTGTTCATTTGTTCTCTAATTTATTCAACAGTAGATGGTCCACTCTTTGTAGATTCATCTTCAGTTGGTGCATCTCCTCAGTATCTGAAATTTATTGTGAGGTGTCCTACCCTTGGATAGTGGGAACATGTCATGCCAGGGCTCCTCCATTATCTTATGTTATTCCTTTTGTTCATCAATATGCAATTTTCAGCAATGTATCTGTATCTTCCACAAGATAAACATGAAATCCTTGTATTATAATCCCATGGTATAGATGTGCCTTCTCAGTTCGTATTTTAATTGTCTAGGTTAGGCATTCACTTATCATTTATTTTCTTTTTTATACACTCCTTATTCTTGTGACCATACTTGTTGTAATTCTTGGAGTCACCATCAAAATTAGTTTCTATATGTTGTTAGAAAGGTTGGTTCTACACTCAAGATCTTAATGTCCATACTTATTATATCTAAAGAAATAACTAGCAAATTTAGGTGTAGTTGGTGCTTTACCTTTCCTTCTTCTACAAACATTAACAGTGTGTCAAGGCTTCTCACAATAATTACAGCTTGTCTTCTTTATTTTTTGTGGGGGTACAATACCTTGATCTTTCAGTGCATTAGATGATTCTCCTTTCTTCGTAGTGTTTCTCTCATTGAATCCAATTCATGATCTATCATTCGGTTGCCTCTAATTCTTAACCTGTTTGTCCAGTTATTTCAATGCATCTTCATTTATTCTTAGTATTTCATTTGCATCTTTCTCAAATTTCAATCTTTTTTCCATTTTTTCAATCTCATATTTAAGTTCTTGGTTCTCAAATTCCTTTTGTGTACAATCCTGATTTGTATTCAGAATTTGGTCGGTCATATTATAGTAAAATTGGGTCATCCTTAAGATTTCATTATCCTTCTCAGGTAACCTTATTACAACTTGTCTTTTGTCATCTTTTGCAATTTTATCTTCATCCTCAGCTGTCCTTTTACCTTCAATCAATTTGATCATTCTTATGCTATTAGTTTCAAGATATTTCTTCATCAAATCCAACAGCTCGGTAAGTGAATCAATATTTTCAAGTAGTTCTCTTATAGCATTTTCTCATTCATCAGTCATACTTCCTTTAGATGTTGTCTCAAGTGTATCAATATTTTCTTTTGTAACCTTAAGTTCATCAAATAGTTTCCTTATTATCCTTAGAGACTTCTCAATTTTATTTCTCAGATCCATGATTAGCTCTCACACTCTCTCCAACTAAAATTTAAAACCATCAATCCTTTTAGATTTCCTATAACTTTCCATCACTATGATATTTAACTCTTAGGTGGTCAAACCTTTAATTCAAGAGTATTGTCTTTGATACCAATTGTTGGAATAACTATGGAGAGTTAGGACTGAGAGGGGAGGGGAAAATCAGTACCAATAAAAAATTTCTAACCAACTTCACTAATTAAACCATATACTGGTACTTACTGATTACTGAGTTCATAACTTTGAAATGAAAGTAATGTAATTATTATAAAACCATAAAATCCAAAAATTAAAAAATAGAACTCATAACACTATGATTTTGGTAACACATAAATCCTTGGTTAGAGGATAAAACTACAGTGGGGATGAAACCCACAACCTTCACTAACTGCAGTATAAAGGGTGCTTGGTTAGAGCTACAAAGTTTAGCTATTTCTGATAGCTTACCTGGTTAAGAGTATATATAAGCCTTGTTAGGTCTATCTTATTAAAGGATTTTTTTAATCTCTACACTTAGAGTTGTACCCTGTTAAAGGATTTACAAATATAAGATCGGTTAAGATCTACCCAATATTGGGATTTAAAGCTCACAATATAATTGTATCAAATAACTTAACAATGTATGTAAAAAGTGCATTAAATATAAATGTTGATCAAAGTCTATGTGCTCTAATATTTTTTACCTCAATCTCAAACTATAGTACTATTTTATTCTTCTCTTTTGTAACTAATTTTCTTCTCGGTGCTCTCTGCTCTGCTCTTGTTCTTCAATAACTCATTTAACTTTCTCAGCAAAAAAAATAACAGCTTGAATTCTTTGCTCTTTGTCTTCTTCAGTGTATCTCTCATACAAATTCATCCAATATTAATATGATATTATTCCTCTTAATCTTATGTGTTAGGTATGCTATGAATTTCTCTTGACCATTAGATCTTCTTTCCAGCTCATGACCATGTCACTTTTACCTTCGTACTTGTTATTTTTCTTGGAAATAAAACACTTTTTTTTGCCATTTTATCTAATCCTTAAATATTCACTCTGAATTATTTAAATCATTAACCATGTAACAAACCATTATACATTCTTGTAGACTCTTAATTACTGCTCTAACAATCTTTAAATGTGATATAATCATATTTTGAATTAGCTATCTAACTCGGTTGAGTAACTCCACAATACTCAGTTAAATGATCTTCATCACTTGGTGCACTATCAACTCGGTGTACTACACATGAACTTCATGCACTACATCGCTTAGTAACTGTAAGTGTTTGGTACTCTATTTTTAACTTTGTTACTTTACCAGCCGGATTGGTGTATATTACCGACTAGCCTTATACTAGACTATTTCCTTTCACCGATTGATTCTCCTTGACTCCATGACTTTGACTAAACTAATGACAACAAAATATCTTGTAGAGATAACAGATAATTCTATTTGTATCTTAGATTCTATTCTTATTAATCTAAATGAATATAATTTTGATGATATTGTTTTTTTATGTTCCTAAGGAAAATAATTATTATATTCATTCAAGTGATTCTAATGACATGTATGAGCTTATTGATGTTAATCATGATCTTCCAGCTAGATTTTCAAAACAATTGTCTATTAGTCCTAGTGACGTAAAAAGTGACCTATATTCACATCATGGTACTTGTTTGGAACTAACAATTGTTCCATCTATCATGCTTTTATTTTTCTCCTCTTGCATGTTTCCCACCTTTCCTAAACAATACAGACTGAGATGGGGGAGGAAAATTATATGCTTGAATAGATCCTCTTGTATGGTGGATTCTTTGCATTTTCCTATTGTAATGTGCTTCATCATGATGTGATAATTGTTATATGTTTTGTTTAGATTTATTTAGACAACCCTTGTATCTATGTTGGTGTGCAGTGATAAAGGAATCAATCTATCATGAAATTCCTCTATTTGTATCTCATTTCTTTTATATGTTTTTACATGTTATGTAATTCATGTACCATTATTTGTAAATGTTCCTTTTTATGATTGAGGATGATTAAAAATGGTAGCCACCTATTATTTTTTGTCTCCATGATGTCAACCCCAAAAGACTCTTCTTTTTTATTCTTACATGTCATTCTTTCATTGTATTTGTAGGTGTACTACCTTTCGGGATTGACGTCAATTCATCTTGATACAATATTTATGCATTATAATATGATCATGTTGATACATGAGTTAGTAGATCCCTCCATGCTCTCTTTTTTCATGTGTTTCATTTCCCTTGAATTAACATTTCTTAGGGAAATCTCATAGTGGAAATTTTTCTTTTGTGTGCATGTATGCTCCATTAAATCAATTACTCCTATTAAGGATTTTTCAATTTCTTTAACATAGGGGCATACACTTTACTCCTTGTTTCAAATTTTTCACACACACACACACACACAATTATTAAATGAAACCTCTTGTGGAAGGTTAAGGAAACAAATTTTTCCTTGTGTTCATGCTTTGATTGGATCTCTTAATGGAGACAATGTTTTCCTTAAGGACTGATCCTCATTTTGTAGATCCCTTAATCGAGAAAATGCTTTCCTTAAGGACTGATCATCCTTGTCTTGATCCCTTTAGAGACAATATTTTCCTTGACACCTAGTTCAAATTTGGATTCAATCTCCTAGGAACATAAAGTTTCAAACATTCTATTCTGAGGAACAAAATGTTTTAAATGTTCTATTCTCGCTTGATTGGGTCCAAATTTGGCCCGAGGCTCTATTTTGGGGTCCTATCCAAAAATTTGTTTTTTTTGTTGGCCAAGCTCAATTTGGAATCTTGAAATGTAGTATTGAGTATATAAACCCTATATCTCCTCATTTTTAGAGACTTTCATGATATTTTTTATCAAGTGCAAACATTTTAGCAATCAAGCTATCAAGTTTTCAATTGCAATTGAGTGATTGGAGTAAGATAATTCAGGTCAAAGGAAATCTTCTCCAATTGAAGTAATTTTATTTCCCATGATAACCAACTAGAGGAATTTTCAGCCAAGAAAGAAGATCCTTCCTCCATTCTCTTCCATTCTTCTTTGTAAGTGATTATCAACCATATCTACATTGAAGATCTAGGAATTACAATCATAGATCCATGTATTTGTGAAGGCATCCTTGATTCCTATTCTACATTTTCAAGGTCAACCCCTTGATTTCAAGTACATTCAATCATCTTCATGGGTATGAAAAATCCTAACATTTGTCCATTAGGGTTTTTGCAAGGTGTATCAAACATTTACCTTTTTACATAATTTCCTTTATGCAATTTCATTTCTTTTCTAACGTTGATTCCTAAATAGGGGTTTGACCAAGGAAAACCCCTTTAGACAACCCCTTTCCCATTTTGTTTATGTGCAAGAATAGGTTACAAATATTCTAAGGAGGATTAGAAATATTGTAACCTATCAGAAGTCCCGATAAAAATTTAGGAAAAATAACATGGAGCAAAACATTTCAAATGTTCAATTCTGAGGAATAGAACATTTCCAACAATATGGTCCATACAATTTGTTCCCAAATTTTATTATAGCCCAGATCTACTGTCTGGTTCTAGTTTATGTCAATTGTAGCTCTATATCATTCTGTATTAGTCTATTATTTGCCAATTTCTATCTACTTGTCCATTTTTTCACTTACATTGCATCCTTCCTCTCTTTTCAATTTTAAATTTCCACATTTAGCAAAGGATCACTATCCCAATCAGTGCTTGAGTCTCCTCTTGATCCTAGTGGTCACATCTTCCTTCCAAATGTGCAATTAGAAAATGGATGAGTAATCACCCTACTAGCCTTACCCTTGCATTATTTTCCCATAGTGGTGAAATCCCCCACCTCTTCCTCATATATTTATTACACACACACACATATATATATATATATATA
>MU223765.1:470524-484699 GCA_018584345.1 Thuja plicata
GTGTGTGTGTGTGTGTGTGTATGCGTGTGTCTTTGTGTGTTTATATATATTAGAATTGATTTCTAGTCTTTTGGATAAGAGCTAAGATGGTAAAAGATAATGGAAAGTGAAAAATTCAACAATCTTCGATCACAAGATGGGGTAAGTGCACCAAGTTTCTAGTCAGAAAAGTGGCCACGTGAAAAAAAAATTTACAAAACCTCTGCGGTTTATTTGAAATTCAAAATATTTAGGCTTGTTAAAATCGAGCCTAAAAAAAATTTAAAAAACTTATATTTCTGAGTATAACCCATGCGGGTTATGAAGAACTAAAAAAAGTTGTTAATAACCCATGCGGGTTATGAAGAACTGAAAAAATTTCTTCATGACCTACACGGGTTATAAAGAACTACAATGTTTTGTAACACCTTAACAAAAAAACAACAAATTGTCATCATTTTGTTATAATATAAACTAATAACACTAAAATTGTTGCAATATGTCCATATCTCCCATGTGTTGTACATGAAATCCTTGTGTTGTAGTCCCATGGTATAGATGTTCCTTTTCCATTGCTTGGTGTATTCTGTCGGTTAGGTACCCACCTATCATTCCTTCTTTGTGACCTACAATCTTTAGATTTATAACCATATCTTTTGCAAGTATTGCAGTAGCCATTAGATTTTGGCTTCCATGAGTTGTTAAAAATCTTAGATCTACATTCAAATTATTTATGTATATATTTATTGTAGTTATAACAATAACTATGAAAATTTAGAATACTCGGTGGTTTACCTCTTTTTCTCCTGCAGACATTGGTTGTATGTCCAGGTTTCCCACAGTAGTAGAAATTTGGTTTCTTTATCTTTTGTGGGGCAACAGTATCTTAGTTGTCAGGTTGGTTAGAGGACTCTCCTTTCTCGGTGCTGCTGCTTTCAGTGAATCCAAGTCCAATTTTATCTTTTAGTTGTTTCCAACTTCAAAGATGTTTATCTAATGTCCTTAATGCTTCTTCACTTAATTTTAGTACTTCATTGGCTTCCTTTTCTTCTTTCAGTTCACTATTCAATCTTTCAATCTCATACTTCAGTGTTTTATTCTCAAATTCCTTTCTGGTTACCTCTTGATTTGCATTCACTATTTGATCGGTCATAGCATAATGAGTTTGTGTCATTCTCATGATATCATTGTCTTTTTCACTTAGTATTCTCTTAAATTTATTTTGTCTTCTTCTTCCATCCTCTATGCATCTTCATTTTTTTTTCCTTTTGATTCATGTATCTCACCCATTCTAATGCCTTGTGCTTCCTTATCTTTCTTTATTAGGTTCAACTACTCGATAAGTGCATCATTATTTTCCATTAGGTCTGCAAAAGTTGTATCATATTCATCATTTAGACTTCCTTTTGATGTTGTCTCAACTACATCAACATGTTCTTGTCAGGAATTCAATTCATTACATAAGTGCTTTCTCACCCTTAGTGATTTTTCCAATTTTCTTCTTAGATAATTAATCACCTATTGTGCACTTTCCAATTCAAACTCAAGAATCTCAATATTTTTAACTTGCCTATAACTTTCCATGGTTATGATATTATACTCTCAAGTGGTTAAACCCTTATTTCAAGAGTTCAGGCTCTAATACCAATTGTTGGATTAACTTGGAAAGATAAATCCTAAGAGGGGAGGACTGAATCAGTACAACAAATTTTTTTAACATGTACTTTGAATATTTATTAAAATGAATACATTGCAGATGAACATTATAAAGCATATAACTCAAAATATAAAAATATATCTCATGACACCATGATTTTTTCTCCTGCATAAATCCTTGGTTAGAGGAAAAAATTATGGTGTGGATGGCACCCACAATTAAAAAGGTTGCTTGATTAGAGCTACAATATTAATCTACTTCTGATAGATTACCCCGCTAGGAGTACAAAAAGACTTGTTTAGGCTACCTTGCTAAAGGAATTTACAATCTCTAATCTAAGAAATGTACCTTGTTAAAGGATTTACAAAATCAGACCTATTAGGGCCTACCCAATAGTGGGATTTAGACTCCTCTCAATATAATAAAATTTAACACAATTTTTTTGTGAAAATGCATCAATCAAATGCTATTTAGACTCTCTATGCTCAAAGATTTCATTACCTCATACTACACCCGGTAACATCAAACTTGTTCATTTTCATTGTTCTAGTGTAACTACTCTATACTTGGTTATGCTTTTTCTCTATAATTGTCTCATACTCTCTATCTCACTCTCTTACACACTTGTACTATTCTTCACACTCTAAACTTTTATATGATGTCTAGGTGGTGCAAATTTTCTAGGTCTTTCTCCTTCAATGGTGTAGGTTAAGCAGTGCAAGGTTGGTTTCATTCCCAACACATTATTCCTCTTATTTTTCATTGGTAGATCTGCCTTGTGATCATGTCTAATAAGGTGTTTTCAATCCCAATTGTCTAACTAACACTCACCTTAGATTTTGTAAAATATTTTGTGCTCGATGTCAATATTCAATGTATCTGCATTGAATAGTTATGTCATCTCTGTGATACTCGGTAACATGCTTTTTTCTTTCTCGGAGACATAGTGGTCTCAGCTCGATAACTATCTCTACTTAGTAAATAAAACTTCTTGGTAACCAACTTGGTTGATAATTGTCACTTCTCGGTGCTTGTCTCTGCTCGCTGACTAACTTGATTTTCATTTTTAGCTGTCTCTTTTCTCTTTACCAACTAAATTTATTAACTCCTTTTCCTTTCATCGACTAAATCTTATGATCAATATGACTTTGAAAAAAACTAATGACAACAAAATAACTCTTAGGAGTATCATAACTTATCCTTACCAAGTTTTCAAAATTGACGTGACACATCCTCTGGTGAAAATGCCAACTATCATCAGACTGTGATAATAATAAACTCTTTGTAGCTCCCTCTAGTTGATACATGTTTTCACCTATTCTTCTTCCAACTAAAATAATAGTTCTAGATCTCTTTTGGATCTCACAACCATCATCTTGAAACATAACATTGTATCCATTGGACACATATGTCCAACACTCAAAATATTATGATATAAACCCTTCACATAGTAAAAATTGTTAGTGTTATGCCTTCAAACAAAAGTAATAGAACCAATTCCAATAATGTGTCACTTTATCATCTCCAAATTTAAATGGACCTCCATCATATTTATCAGGTTTTACAAACTTAATTTTATCCCCATTTATATGATTTGAACATCCACTATCAATCAACCATTCATTTTTATTCCTTCTAATAAATAATTGAGTCCTAGTGTTATCATCAAATTTTGGGTAAATGTTAGAGACATCAAGTATAGGTTTTTATTGTTCTTCCTAAAATAAGCAATCCTCTTGATCTGATTCATCATCACATATACTAGTATTTTCATTAACATAGTAGTCATTCTTATTGAACTTCTTAAACTTTTGTCTTGTTCTTTTTTATAGAGACTTAGTTGCTATATGACCAATCTTTCAATATCTAAAACATTTAAGAGGTAAAATAAATTTGTATTTTTCAGTACCTTTCTTCATCTTCCTTGTAAATTTTTCTGCCAACTCATCTAAACTGTTATCATCCAAATCTTCCTCTGACTTTGTAGCTTTAGAGGTTGTTTCTAATTTGTTCCTCTCTTTTCCGAATTTCCTCAATTAAAACGTGGTCAGGGAACCAAAAAATTATTCTCTAGAAAATTTCTTCGATTCAGCTTCATTAATAGTTAGAATCTTGTCACTGTAGTGCTTCAGTAAATTCATCATAATAGTCTCCATAACATCTTCATCAGTCAAATTTTCACCTTGATTTTTGACTTCATTCGCAACATTTTCAACCCTCTAAAAATAGGTTACAATATCTTCACCTTCTTCCATTCTCAAATTTTTATATTCGCACTTAGTTGTTAACTTCTTTGATAACTTCACTCTATCATTTCCTTCATAGATATCTTTCAACTCCTGCCAAACTTCATAAGCAGTATTCAAATAAATAACCTCTCTTAACTCAGTCTTTGATATAGCACTAAAAATTTTATACCTTACTTTCTAATTCTCCACATAGGCTGAAATCTCATCCATAGTAGTAGGTCCATTCACTGATGAAAAATATTTTTTATCAACAAATTTCCAAGTGGTGTAACTTATAGAAATAATGTAACCACTCATCAACACTGTCCAAAAACTATAATCAGATCTAGCAAACATAGGAATCATCAATTTATGTGCCATCACATCTACCTCAAGTTGTTAAGATCTTCTTCAAGAAACCAAATGTCTGATAGAAATTGATGAACAAGAATAATAACTAAGAGGGGGGATGAATCAGTTATATTAAAACAACTTTATTAATCTCGTTAAATCTTAGATAAAACTTAAAGAAATCTAAATCTTAAGATAGATATGGACATGACAGTGCAAAATACCATACACCATGAACAACAGAATTTACGTGGAAACCCAAGATGAGAAAACCACAAAGAAGCGAATTCTAATTAATAGAAATATTGGTTAATGTGACACTGGTTGAGGTGATTTATACAAAGGCTCACTGTGATTTATCACTACAAGTAAGGCTCTCTACTGGTTGGGATAAGTGCCCTGAAGAAATAAGGCTCATTTCAAAAATAGGAGTAATGAACAATAATCCACCACTGAAGTCACTATCACCAACAATCAACAATATAGGAATGATATTACAGTCTTTTACCGATTGCACAAATTTGAATTCTCATAAATACATAACTCTTTCCTTATCAGATTCACATTCACTATGCACATTCATTAACTCTAGCATTGAATAGAATCATTTTGTTCTTATACCATGCCATACCAACATAAACATCTAAGTCGGTCTAGCATAATTTTAAATAATTCACCACAAAACATTCCTGTTGTGGTAAGAAATAAAATGTGGACCACACAAAACCTCCTCACTTAATACAAAAAACTACACAATTGCCATGATAATCAAAACCAAGAAACATGATGTACATGTTTCAATGCAAAAACATGTCTTGAGGCATAATAACCACTTTCCAGATAGATCTTGTTAGCACTTGAAATTTTTTTGTATGGTTCCAAGCTCTTTCTTCTTGTCTCTACAATTATTTCTGGCCTCTGGCTAAAACCTTAAGTCTTGATTGTGTCAAAATTGGCTAAAAACCTAAAACCTTCAAGGCGTGTTCTAACTTCATGTTACTTTTCAAGCCACTTAATTCCATGCAAATCTCATGTGCACTTTATCAATTTTGATTCTATCTCTTAGTCGTGCAATCAAAAATGAATATTCCTTTATATCTAGCAACTTGGTGCAGGCTTGTATCTCTTAATCTCATGATGAAATGGAATATGATCTTTTCTCTTAGATATTTTGCATAGGCTATAAATCTTGTTTTTATTGTGTGGTTCATGTTATGTCACGAGATAAAGTCCAATTTAATTATTTCTTTGGGAGATTCAGTGCAGGTCATCGATGCAGATCTAATCCTTTGGTTGGTGTGTGATCTTGAAGTAAACCATGATTTAAGTTTTTCTTTTAGTGATTCAGAGAATCAGTTGGTCGCGTGATCTCGAGATAGACCCAAAGTCAGAGGAAGGGTTACTTTTTATTTGTGGTTGTGTGATCTCATAATGGACTCAGGGTTAAGTAAAATGTTTCAAGATTAAACGATGGTCATCAATCTTTTCAGAGATGTGCAGTTTGTGCTAGATCTCACAAAGAAATAAGAAAGTAAAAATAATTCTGACATTGAGTGCGAGGCATAGATCTTGATTTGATCGTGTGGTGTCTGCGTAATCTTAGAGCTAACTCATGGTAAAGTAAAACATTTTGTGACTTCAAGTTTCTTCAGTTGCGTGATCTCCGAGTGACTTAAGGTTAAGTTAAGGTAAAGGCTCAGTAAGATTTCTATATATTCAAAATGATTTTTCAATATGTCTCCAAGGATAGATGAATCTAAGGGCTTGCACTAGATCTCTTGATAAACTCTGAAGTTAAGAAAAGTTCTCGCAACTTTGCAATTTCCTTCAATCGTGCAATCTTGAAGTGAACTAAGGTTGTAATCAAGTCAAGAAAAGTTAAAAGTGGGCCAGCCAACATCAAATTTGAATCATGGATGTAGTTATGATCTTTTGGATGGCATGTAATCTCATAATATTTTTTTGATGTCACAGAAAGTCTAGAGATTCAGCGCAGGTCGTTGATCTTGCTAAGTACTTTCCTTAATCTTGTGGCGTGCACTTAATCATGGAATGTGACACGAGTTAAGTGGAATGTTCAACAACTTGGAGATTTCTTCACTCATGTAATCTTGTGATGAACCTGGGCCAGGATTAAGTTAATGTGAAGTTTCTAAGGATTAGATCAGAACCATTGATATGTCTTGAATCTAGTGGCGTGCACACAATCTCTAGATAAAGCCAAAGTTAAAGTGTAGGTTAAATACTAGTTAAAGTCCAAGGATAAAGGAAAAATTAAAATGAAAGAAAGTCTTGATAGATCAGATGGATGATGCAAATCCTTAATGAAAAAGTGATCAAAATCTATCCATTGAGGCATTACGCCTAAAGGCCACGTGTCCTCGGTGGGTCCAGAGCAATGCTAAGGTAATTAAGTTAAAGACAAACAATGTATTGAGAAGATCTGAAGGCAGGCATAAAGGGTCAAAAGGAAGATGAAAAAGATCTAATAATTAATGCATTGTGCCTTTCTGCCGCATGTCGAATCTAATTGTGAGCCCAGGTAGCTTAAGAGGATCAATGGTCATGTTTTAAAGATACGCAGAGGCTTGATATCAACCATCCAATTTATTGTCCATGCCACCTGTATCTATTATAACTAAAATTCAAATATTCAAATATCTTTGACTTATAAGGTTTCATGGAAGTTGGCAGATATTTAATCTGAGCCATAAATGTTACAATCTAATCTTATGGATTGATTATGAACAGTTGTTGAAGACCAGAAGGATACAAATCTGATACACTGAGATGCATTGAAGACCAAAGTTGATAGATAAGAGTTTTATATTCAGAGTATAAATTCATATAGTGGCACTTGGTCAATTCTACATTTATGTGAGTTACTTTCAGAGTCATGCTTGGTATTTCTTGCACCGTAGGGTACTTCTTTCACATCTATAGATTAGGGAAATTTGATTGTAGATAAGATCGGATTGCATAGATTGAAGAGAGATAGGGTTTCAACTTGAGAAAAGAATTAAATGCTTGACATGATTGGTGGTAAACCCTAACCCTAAATGGTTTGAAGCTTGTAGCATTCTTGTTCCTATAAAAGAATATTCAAGACCATTTAGAAAAGGGCTGGAGAATTGGGAAAGTAGAAGCCATTACGCTTAGACTTCTTTCTAGTCTAGGATATAGCAGATGTATTGTAGATTGTCTTGAGATAGAATAGAAATCTTATGATCTTTTTCATATTATTGAATTGTGTATTTCCTTGTCATATTATTGCAAAAGTGAGAATTCATCATACTTAATATAAGTATTCTCAGGTTTTAAGTCTCTCCTTTATGATATCTTTGTGAGTTGTAAGTTTTTTGGCTTAGTGTATAAGTATTTCTTATACATATGTGTATTCCACAAGTCTTTGATCTTAGATCAAATTAAAATGATTTGGATGTTACATTGACTCTATCTGGTTATTTTCCTAAGGATCTTGTAGTGTGTGATCTGAGATATTTATGTTTATGGATTTGAATCTTTACCAATAGGGTGTTTTAGCTTCAATATTATATTTAGGAATTTACCCAATGGATAAGGCACTGATCTAAAGAAAGTATTTTCTATGGATATATACGCCTGAGTGGTTAGGATATGTTCTATCCCATAAATTTAAATCAAACTCATTACCAAATTCTTTACTTTTTAGTTGTTATTCTTCTTATTCTACCATGGTAGTGGAGAATCAATAAATGCTAGGTTGGCATTTAGTACTTACTTTCCATTCATCTGTTGTTCAAATCTAGAAGTAGAAGGTGTTGTAAAGAATTTATTTTAGTTTGGTTTAGGTGTACCCACCTTGGTTTTGCAGAAGCAAAAGTGAAAATGGAAGTCTTGACCCTATAGTTGGTCTAGTTATCTTACAGAGCTTTCATACTTGGAGCTAACCACTCTTAACACCAGTGTTAAGATATATTTGTTGTTTTTCATAGCGTAACAGTTTTAAACACCAACAAGATGGTGACTCTATTGGGGAAAAAGAAGTAAAAGTCTTGCTAAACCTTTCAAGGAATATCTGGTATTCTACTATTTATATCATTTGACCCATCTAAGTCACCAACAAGATGGTGACTCTGTTGGGGATACAATACAGTAAAATTATCATAATTAGCCAGTAATTTTATCATTGGAAGCATAGAGTTACTCAAGATTCACCTTTCTCATTGTTTTATCTTGTGAGTTCTTTATTTGAAATTTATTCATATCAGTTAGTGTTGTGATCCCAACTTGTGTTGGGTGGCAACTCGAAAGTATTCTCTGTAGCAGTGCTGAGTATTAAAAAACATTTTTTCACACACTTTCCAATATGAGTTATAGAAGTAATAGGCCTTAGAAAAAGAAAAATATTGATGATTCATTAGGAGATGATGTCCCAACTACATCTAGAGCTGAGAAACCAAGGTAACGAAGGGGTAATATAAGAATCCATCTTGAATTGAAAGACAAGAGGATGAAATTAGAGAAGAAAGACCAGCCCAATGTAGCCAAGAAGGAAATGCATCCAAATATGAAGAGGTTACACATGTGGGAATAGGTAAAAATGAACAGTACAATTCTCCTAGTGAAAGAGAGGAGAGGGATTCTGACATCACCCTTCCTGATTCAGAAAATGTTGATGATGAAGAAGAGAAATGGACAAGACATCTCCAAAAGGAAATGGCCCTCACACAACAAAGAAACAAAGTGGTGCAGGAGCACCCTAGTTAACCTAAGTGTTTTTTTTTTCACTTATGGATTCCTTGAAGGTCCTATTAGTCTCTAGGTCAAGTTAGAACTAAAGGTTTCATATTAGACACCTTTTGTAAGACCTAGTTCCAAGATTGGCATTTAATAAGCCATTGGTCAACTATTGGTCAAATAATGTCGAAAACCTTAAGGATAGGTTATTTTGTCATATTTTCATGTTTTATCATTTTTATATCCATGTGGGATCATAAATTGTAGTTTTGGACCAAGTTTGGTCACTTAGATTGAAAAGTTGCAAAATATTGCAAAATTGCTAAAAAGTTGTCAAGTAACTTTTAAGCAAATTTTGACAAATTTTGTAAAATCCATTCCCAAATGGATAATTAGTTTAGAAGTTGGATGTAACCATTTTTAATTCCTACAAAATCCCTTATAGGTGGGTGATAGGACAACTTTTTGTATTTGGCATTAAAAATCAATAAAAATCAACTATTTTCCAAATTTGAGAAACAGTAAATTGGTACGGAAGGTTGTGAATGAAAGTCTAACAGATTAAGTTATCCCTATGAAGTATCTTCCATTTTAGTTTGGTCTCATTTCCTAATATTATATACATTGAAATTTATTTCATTTTTACTCTGGCTTCCTGGTTTTTAAGCCCTAAATCAGGGTTTCACCAAACAATTGTGTTTTCTCCTCAATTCACCATGGGAATCTAATGCCCCTTGGTGGAATTCATGTTTTGAAAATGCTCTTAGAGATTATGCAGGATTTTTTTGGTAACTTGTAGGGAGATGGGTTTGGCATGATGCCCTAGGTGTACATGACCATGTGTGAACCAATTAAGTGATTGATACAGTCCACCTAACTCACCATAGGAGATTCATCAAGACCTAAATTTAAGACTAATAAGTCCTTGTGCATCCCTTCACATGATCCAAGTGTTGGATTTTTTAATTTTTGTATGGAAGGGGTACCTGTAGTTTGTTTGGAGACCTAATTAACCATGTTTTCTTAGAAAAAATTGTGTCTTTCTATTTTCATTTCACTTCCAAGAATTGGTGCTTTGGCATAAGCCCTTAGGCTATAAAGGGTATCTGAATATATGTTTTTGGGGGGCTTATGTGGAATAATTTCATACCAAGACCAAATTTCCATTTGAAAAGGATACAAGCCTAGGAGGGGATTATCCTAGAAACCATGCTCAAATTAGTGTACATGGTGAGTAGGATCATTGGATCCTTGTCTTAGGGACCTAAATAGACCAAATCCTTGAGCATAGGTCACCCCTAGTCCTTGGAGTCATATCATGGGGAGTTGGTGTCAAATTGGGGTAAGTTCTTAGTAACCAACTATTGGGCCTTGGTGTTGGAGACCTCGTAGAACCTAGTGATTAGGTTTCCCTATTTGGGATAGGTTGTGATAACCTAAATCCAAGTCATTTCTGCACTTGTGATAAGTGTAGAGGCACTTTACCTCTTGGTGTTTGAATATTTGAAGGACCAACCAGTCCTTTTGGGGCTTTTGACTATCCACTCTACATCAACTGGTATCAGAGCATGTCTACTTCTGAGGATGAAGAAATCCATGGAAGGGTTAAAAACATGGAACTTGCAAGGATAGTGAGAGAATAGAAGGAAACGAATGCAACCCTGACCAAGAGGCTTCAAGAAGTTGAGAGAAAGGTAGAGAGGGGAAGGAAAGACATGTTTGATGGTGAAGAAGGGAGTGAAGAGGAAGATGACACTCTTGATCAGGATGAGAACATTCCTGCAGATCAAAGACCCCTCTTAGATGCCTTAAATTCTATGGGGACAAGAACCATGGAGGAGAAGTTGGACTTACCAACTTTCAATGGAAATATGAATTCAGAATTGTTATTAGATTGGATTGAGGCCTTGAAATTATTCTTTGAGTGTAAATACATTTATGAGAAGCAACGAGTAAAGATGGAAAAATCCAATTTGAAGGGAGTAGCCCTAACTTGGTGGAATTTCATCCAAATAGAGAGGGTGAAGAATGGTAGAAGCATGATCACTTCATGGAAGAAGATGATAGCATTGATAAAGGAGACATATGTACCTGGAGATTATGGGTACAACTCCATAGAAGGAAGAAAAACCTAAAAAAAAAAGACATGGATGTAGGATCATACATTGAGGAGTTCCTAAAACAATGCATGAAGAGTAATGCAACAGAGAATGAGGAAGAAAAACTAGGAAGACACATGAATGGTCTCAAGGTATCCATTTAAGAAGAACTAAGCCTACATAGCCCTACATCAGTAAACAAATGTTATCAGATGGAAATCAAGGTAGATGATAAATGGAAAAGAAAGCAAGACTTAAGAAAAGGAGAGAGAAATGATGGTGGAAAGAGTTTAAGAGGAAGAGGTACCTCTTGGAATAAAGGAAAATATAGTGGTAGCAGTAGCAAGACCCCTGACCAAGGCCAAGAAGAAAAAGAACATGGTGAATCCAATTTTAGAGGGAAATTTAGAGGAAGGAGACCCTTCAACAGAGGACAAGGAAGAGGAAATGGACCTTTGAAATGTTACTACTGCAACCAACTAGGACACGATGTAGGGAGATGCTCGGAGAAAAGAAATAACAACAACCATGCAGAAAAGAGGACAAAACTCATTCAAGAAGACAAACAAGAGGATGACACTAATCCAAGGTATTTAGAACCAAAGGAAGGAGAATGTTTTTTGATGAGGCAAGCTTTCCTTCAAGTTCCACAAACCCATCAACCACCTCAAAGGAAGAGCCTCTTCAAGATAAAGATCAAATTCCATGGAAAGGTATGTAATCTCCTTATTGATTCAGGTTGAACTAAAAATTTGGTGTCTCTTGCAATGGTCCAAAAAATAAACCTACCTAAGAATCCACACCCTTTTCCCTACCATGTCTTTTGGTTAACCAAAGGTCATCAAACTTTAGTAACTGAACAAGCATGGTTAAAATTTTCTATAGAAGATTTCAAAGATAAAGTACCATGTGATGTACTAGAAATGGATGCTTCCCACATCTTACTAGGTAGGCCTTGGCAATATGATGTGGATGCCACACATCATTTTAGGAAGAACACCAACTCCATCACCAAGAATGGGGTAAATTTTACCATGAAGCCCCTACCTAATGCTAAAATAGAGAAAGAACCTATTGTTATCACCATAGGGGAAAAGGAAATGTTGCAAGTATTGAAGGAACCTGAGACTGAAGGTTTTGTACTAATTGCTAAACCCAAGGATAGCATAAGATCTGATGATAAGGATCCCATACCAAATGAAGTTAAGGAAATGTTAAACGAATATAGTGTTGTTACTGCTAGTGACTTTACCACAAGCCTCCCTCTCTTAAGAGAAATTAGTCATCAAATAGACCTAATACCTGGTTCTTCCTTACCTAATAAGGCTCCATATAAGATGACACCTACTCAGCATGTAGAGATTACAAAATAGGTCAATGAAATGTTAGAAAAAGGCTAAGTTAAAAAAAGCCTTAGTCCATGTGTAGTCCCATCTGTCCTTGCCCCTAAAAAGGATGGTAAATGTATATTATGTACAGATAGCAGAACCATCAACAAAATTACTATAACATACAAGTTCCCTATCCCAAGAATGGAGGATTTTCTTTATCAATTGGGAAATGCATGTTACTTCACAAAAATTGATTTGAAATCAGAATACCACCAAATAAGGATAAAGCTAGGAGATGAATGGAAAACATCTTTTAAAGCAACTAAAAGCCTTTTTGAGTAGTTGGTGATGCCATTTGGGTTGAGTAATACCCTGAGTACATTCATTAGACTCATTAATAAAAAATTTATTGATTTTAATCATGAATTTGTTGTTATATATCTTGATTATATTCTAATATTTAGTCATAGTAGGGTAGAGCATCTTGACCATGTTGAACACGTTTTGAGGAGACTTCATCAGCACAAGTTAGTAATTAACTTAGAGAAGTGTATGTTTATGAAGAAGGAAATTGTGTTCCTAGGGTTTTTCATTTCACAAGGCACCCTAAAAATGGACCCCAAAAAGGTTGAAGCAATTTTCAACTGGCCTCCACCAAAGAGCCAAGGTGATGTTAGAATTTTTCATGGTCTTGCAACTTTCTATAGGAAATTTATCAAGAAATTTAGTCATGTGTGTGCTCCCATGTAGGACACTATCAATCGTGGTAAAAAGATTAGATTTATATGGACTAAAGAGGATACAGATGTTAATCTCTAAGTTTTGTTGATGATTAGTGACCAACACTTAGTCATTCACTCAGGCAGTTTTAGTTGGCTATCACTGTGCCCGAGCTAAAACTATGCAAGGCTGAGCAACATTGCCGAGCAGTATTCAGGTTGCCGAGTTACATTATGCTGAGTTGAGTTACATTATGCCAAACTGAGTAGGATACTTAATGCTGAGTGACAGAGATGTTAAGTGCCGAGCAGAACAATTTTTTTATACATGTCTGGAATGATTCAAACTTTGAGGATAAGTGTTCAGGCTGACTTATATAAGATTTTTGGGCTGACTTATGTATGCATTTAATATTTTCCTATGGAGTTGGGTATGCATTTAATTGTTTTATCCTATGCATGATCTATTGTAATCATTAATTGTAATACCTTCAAGGTATGGGTATTATATCCTGATCGTTGATCTAGATCTCGCTATCAGACCTGAACAGATATATAAGATTGCTTCTAAACCCTATTTTCTAAGAGAAGAGAGATGAAATGTGTGTGGTGATTACAATTTTAAGTGAAATGCATAGAGGGTTATTTTGTTAAGAAGCATAGATTAAGCTAAGTGACAGCATAGTGAATAGAAGAGTAAAGACATATCAGATTGTGAGATCATAGAAGGTACTAGAAAGAGGAGATTTGTCAATAGCATCTGAGTGCATAATGAAGGATCAATACTTGAGACATTCTAATCATTGTATTAGGTGAAAATATCTTAATAGAGTGGCTCTAACAAACCTTTCCAAATCTCCTAACATAGTGCTTACTTTATTGTAAGTTGAAATCCTTTCACAGGGTAGATTGTAATGATCTTTAGCTCTTAACCGGGAAAACCTTTTGTAGACATCCAAAAATAGTAATATTATTATTAATATTAATTTCCCTCCTATTCCTCTAACTATTTAATTCAAATCAATTAAATAGTTTCATTTACCAATAGTTTAAACACTATTCTAATGTATTTTATTTAAATACATTTACCTC
>MU223765.1:501485-540979 GCA_018584345.1 Thuja plicata
CCTTCTCCTCTCATATTTTCATCTCTCAATTTGCATTGTTATTATGCTAGTATGGTATTAGAATTGTTATTTCTTTCATGCTAATGCTCTTAGATGTTAGTTTATACTTTCATTTGCATAAATCATCTAGAAATCACATGCTAGGATTTTAATTTGGTAAATGAATCATAGTTTTCTCATAAGACTTTCATATCATCCTCACTTGCATTAGATTCATATTATCATTTTGAAGAGGATTTTGAGACTAGTTTCTTCATAACTAGTTCTTGAATCATTTCTTATTTTTATCTAGTATCATTACATCTTTTGCATTGGGATCTATGCTAATTGTGTGTTTGAGAGAGCACACCCACATATACTCAAAATAAGCAAATCAAAATGAGTAGATTAGGGTGCAAAATGTTATTTACTCATTTTTAGCTTAATCTGATGTTATTTGGTTTTTTTGTTGTTAGTTTTATCTCTTACATGCTTTTCTTGTCATGATATATGCTAACCAGCGAATGTTTGCATGTTTGAGCTTTCTCCCAACAGATTGAAGGATTCCATAGACACACCTTTAATAGGGTAGATTGCATTTTGTAATCAACTTTTGTAGCCCTAACATGCACACTTTATTACTGCAGTAGTGGAGAATTTTGTGGGTGTCATCCCCACCCCAGTTTTACCAATTTGGGTTTCTGGGTTACCAAGTTCTTGTGTTATGAGTTATTTATTTCATTGTGTGGATGCTATTTGATATTACATTAGAGTCATATATGTATGAATGTGGATCAGTTTATTTTAAGTGTTTAATTTGAAGATCTAATTCACCCCCCCTCTAAGTATCTTACTTTCCCATTATTGTATTTCCAACAATTGGTATCAGAGCCTAGTTCTCTAAGAGGTCATAATCAGCTTGAGAATATAGATCTTGAGATGGAGATCTACAAGATGGGTAAAGTCATTGAGAATCAAAAGATTGATATTCAACTAGCACTACAACAGCTTAAGATAGTAAGATAGGAATTAAAGAAGTCCTTGACTACAAGTATAGATTTGGCCAAACAAATGAATGACACTCATTATCAGGAAGAGGACACCAAAAATCTATTTCAGAATGGAGATTCTACTAAAAGTGATGTAGCAATAGCAGATCTACTCGAAAAGAATAGTGCACTATGTGAAGAAGTCAAAAACTTGAAAAAGGAACAAGAAGCCCAATCAATAAGAATGTGTGAAGTTATTGAATAGAAAAAGAAAGCCAAAGATGACAAGGCTATAGCAGAAGAAGACAAAAGAATGATGACTATCAAACTTGATGAAAGAATAGATGATGTACAAACAATGACAGTCAATCAAGTTGACATAGCAAATAAATTACTACTTGTGAATCAGGAGATTAGTAGGAAAGACTTGGAGATTGTAAATCTTAGATCTGAGAATAGTAAGTTGAAAGATGAATTGAGATCTAAGAAAGAACTAAACAATAGATTAAATGATCCCAATGCAGCTATGAGCTACTTCAAACAACTGGTGGAAGCATCAAGAAGACCTAAAGATTCTTCTGGATTAGGTCACACTGAACAACATACAACCACTGAACAAGGAGAATCATCTAAGTTAGGTGAAAGAAGGTATTCAAAGCCAAGAAACAACAAACCTATTTTCCACCACTATGGGAAACTAGGTCATACAACAAACATTTGCCGAATGAAGAATGGTAAGTCCAATCCTAAAACTAACTTTAATAGTTATTGATTTAACTATAATAGGTTTGGGAATCAGGCATGTGAATGTAAGATGAAGGAAAGCAATGGACCTAGACTCAATGGTAATTTCTATAACTATCAAAAATATGGCCATAGAGCACAAGATTGTAGATCTAAAGGTAAATAGCAGTGGACATCTAAGGCACAAGAGAAATCACCAAGAAAAGGCAATACTTACAAGTGGGATTACAACACATGGCATAGTTGTCATTACTGTGGTGAGTATGGACATGTTCCAGAAAACTACATAAGGACACATTTCAGAGGAAAGTCTAAAATTTGGATGAATGGAAGCCTTGTTTGTCACAGTTGTCTGAAAATTGGTCATACAAGGAAAGATTGTAAGACTAGGGTACCTGCTCCTACAGTTGAGAAAATTAGAGTACAGATGAACCAAACATGGGTTAAGATGTCTGAACCATGCAGTAGTGAAGCTAGTATAGCTGAGGTCACCCAATCCAATGGATTAGGTGATCACATCATCTCCAACTAAGAAAAAGAGGTATGTAAGGAACTACATCTAAAATTCTTATCTTACATCAGTTCCTAACATGAAATGTACCAAAGTCCATATTTGCATATGTTAAGATGCACCAAGACATATTTTGAATACAAATTCCAAGAAGAAATAATTGCACTATAGGTGTCGAGCATCAATCATGGACACTAAGGCTGAGTTCTTTAGTGTGTGCCAAGTTTGTTTTCTGATTAAGTTCTGTGATGGCCGAGTTTAGTAAGCCATGTGGGATGCAAGTTGTGTTAGAAAGTCAAGGACAGCTAGCTTGCACTAACTCAATGGGTAGAACATTCATTGCTTACCTACCTTGACCTTTCGAAGTCTATAAAAGATGAACAGTTTATACTTCATTTTTACCTTGCGATTTTCACTATTTATGGAGTGATTGGAGTATTTGTAGAATTGATCTTAACGAAGTTAGCATCGAAGATTTCATCAGTGTGTTGTAGGCGATCCTAAGGTGAACAGTATGAAGTGCTACTTGTTGAGGTACTCTGTTCTTCATCTTTTGAACCCCAATTTAAAGATTATGGCTGCAAGCTCTTCCACACCAGCTAAAAGTATGGAGGGAGAACAAGAGTAAATTCAGTTAGTACAGAGTGATGAGTGTGCACCTCTCAATTTTAGAGCCATTCTTGAAAGTACAATTTAGAGTGATTTAACCGAAGCTCTCTCATCCATTCCACCCAAGGTACTTATGATCCATGATGTTAGATCCTGTTACATGGTTAATATTGGTGAAGTAGGTGATAGTGAATTGAGGAAATCCTATAGCAAATTGTGTGTCGATGGAGTTTTGAAGGGAGAATTCAAACATTTAGCCGACAAAGGGTTAACTCCTGCCCTAGATTTTCCATAAGGTTTCAAAGATGAATGGATTAAGATTATTCTTAGCTGAGTTCATGATATGTGTATGTGGTTGGATAATAGACCAGTCAAGATTACTAAAAACATGATTCATTGAGTGACTGGATATCTTGTAGTTAATGGGAAATGGAAAATGAGGGATAACAACAAAGAAGAAATTACAGTAAACAGTGGAGCCATATGGAACAATAGAGGTATGACTATCTCTACAATTAATGACCTAGAACTTGATTTTGGAGTAAGAGTAATAGCGCATAAGTTCTATCAATTGAGTAGATTGGATAGTGTTCCTTGTATAGTTGTTGACCAGGCATGGAAAATTGTTAAGAAGAATCATACATATGATCTTGCCAAGCTATAGTAGACACAATTAGTTGAGAACTTAGCATCAATTAGAAAGGCTAAGAGCTCATCATGTAAGTTTGGTTCCTTACTAGTCTGTATATTTTTCTACATTCAGGACACATTTCCTACATTGGGAAATATTGTTTGGAAAAAGGATAGAACCATTATAGTTCAGATTAGTGAATGTATTGAGAAACTAGGAAGTAAATTCAATAGCATTATGGGGAGATATTTTGTGGAATTTAAAAAAAGAATAAGGTTAAGAACTAGGATTCCTAGATCACTAGTGGAGAAGCACTATGAAGAAATTTGTTTTCTAGTTGATACAGATAACACATATATCCAGGCTATGATACCCAGGGTAACATGTTTAGAACCATTTCCATATGAAATTATCATTGATGAAGCATTAGTAGCCATCATTGCACTCCTAGCTGAGGCAATTGATACTATAGCAGAAAGGTTTGGAAATTTTGATGAAGCCAAAGTAAAAATTTCAAGAAGTTTAAAGGAGGGAACTATGGAGAGGAAAAGAAATAAGATTGTAAAAAATCTAAATAAAATGGTTGGTTTAGGAAGTAATGAAGAACTCGAGGATGCACCTTTAGGCTTGTCCATAAGACAAGGTGAGGATATGTCTATAGAAGAGGAAGTGAGTGCATTTGAGGAGATCACTAAGAAAGCTAAGGGTAAGAGACCATCAATTGTCATAGTAACCAAGCCAAGCAATGCTAAACCTAAGGTTACACCTCCTACAACTAATCATTTGAGGACTAGAGCATTAATTGTTACTTCTCAGTAGAAGTACAAACAAAAGTGTATGGAAAGAAGAAGGTTGGAGAAAGTAGTTCTGGAAAGGAAGCTAAAATTGCTCCTAAGGCTGAGCCGAGTAAGCCAGTAAAGAAACCTAGGAGGAAACTACAGTTGGGGATAGATAGTGATGATGAAAAGACTAAAATTGATGAACCCAGTAACATACCTACAACACAATTCAAGAAACCAGCTAGTATTGATGAGGTATGTGACAATTTGAGGAATTCAGTAGGATTATCTACTTTCAAGTTCATTAAGTATGATAAATTGAGTAATGTGGATAGGTACAAAGTTTAGGAAGCACTTTTGGATATGATGAGTACTTTCAAGTTAACTCCTATAGAGATAGGAAACCATGTGTCGAATGAACTATATGATTTTTTGTCAAGCAAATGGGAATTTGCACTTACCATAGAAAGACAGATCAAGGAAGGAACTTTAACCAAGGTAATACTTGAGTTGACTTCAAAACTGAGAGCCAAATTCATTGAAGAATATAAGAGTAGGTTTGTTCCTAAACTTAGAGGTTATGTTGTTTTGAAAAATGATATTGAAGGATTAGTACAACAGAGTACAAGGATTTGGAAGGAAATATTTGGCCTAACAGTTCCAAAAGACAAGAAATTTGGTGAGGGAACATCTCAGCAGAAGGCAAAAGAAGTTGAAGTGGAGATTACCCCTGAGACACAAGTGACTCAAGGTCAAATTGCTACAGAATAGGACAAGCATTAGACTCAAAAAAGTTTGTTGATCTAAATGCAGACAGTCTGATGGATTTCATAGTTGATGATCCCAACAATTTGAATGCCGAGGAATAGGACATGCCGAGTGGTACAAACACTAATTCACCTATTAAGACAACTGATACTGAAGGAGGAAAGACCACTACATCTAAAGAGAAAAATGATGAGATAATTGAAGTGATCAATGATCAAATAGGTGAAGAGAAACAACAAAAATACACAAGAGGTAACTTCACAAAATCTGCCTATTTTAGAGGTTGTCAAAATAGTTCTAGATAGTGGAATAGTGATAAAAGACACTGTTGATAAGCCTAATGAACAAGAGGTAGTGCAAGTGTTGGTTCATCTACCACAGTTTGCATCATCCACTCCCACTAGTCCTAAAACTAGAGATATGCCTAACCCACAGACAATATTGACAGAATTGAAAGAGGGAATGGACATTGACACACTATCAGAGGAAAATGCATTATGTAGTCAAGCATCAGTTCACCAGAGTTGAAGAAAAGGAAAGTTCTGAAGAAGAAGTCTCAAATTCTAGATGTCACATTAGATGAGGTAATTGTGATTCCACAATGGGATCCCAATGAATTGTCTTTTGAATAAATAGGAACTCTTCAGGAATTACTCAAGAGGAAGAAGAGATGGGAAGAGATGAAAATAGAATAGAAGCAAAAGTAGGTGTTGCATGACATCAAGGATATATTTGAAAAGGCTTTTGACTTAGAGGATGAGATGCCTCAAGATCTAATTATTGATTAGTTAGTTAAGATTATACAGAATGTAACTGATGATGATATTAATAGCAATGAAAAAATTCTATAATGGTCTGAAAGGAGATTTGAGAGTAGAGTTCTGGAGAAAATCTCAGAAGAGATTGCAACAAAACAGGTTGAACTTTCTACTCTTGTAGAAATTTTGGAGAAAGTTATAGCAAATGTTTATTCTTTGTATAGGAAGTTATGTGATGTTTAATTCTTCACAAAGGATAATCTACATCTTGTTGAGAAGCTACAGTTAGATTTGAGATACACTAACACTACTTTGGGTAAGGATACTACTTCTAGTTCTTTACATTTTACTAAGTTGATCAATGCACAATGGATAATAGCCAAGCTTATGGCTGAAGATGGTCGAATTAGGGACAAATTGATAACTATTCAGACAATCCTGTTACCTCACTTGGAGGTAATACATAAGGAACTTTCAATTGCAAGAGAGTTATCATAGAGAAATGGAAATCTCTCAACTGTAGAAGGTTTAGTGAGTCTAGCTGCCGAGCTAGAAATAAAATTGGAAGTTATGAAGATTGCTAAGGATAGTTGGGATGCTACATTTGAATCCACCCTGCAGCTTCATAATTTTTTTTTGAATAAGTATAACTTAACCCCACCATCAATTAGTGACAAAAATAAGGGGGAAGTTGGTAAGGAGGATGGTAAGGAAGTTGGAAAGGATACAGTATGATACATCAGTATAGAACAGGTACAATTTTATATATTTTTTTAAGGCATTTAAACTTTTTGTATGTATAATTCCAAGTATATTCCTAGGGGGAGTACTTAGTATATTTAGGAAACATTTTGATGGAATGAAATGAAGTAATGATAAGTGTGTTTTTGCCACTAATATAAAAGGGGGAGATTGTTAATCTCTAAGTTCTTTTGATGATTAGTGACCAACACTTAGTCATTCACTTAGGCAATTTTAGTTGGATATCACTGTGGCCAAGCTAAAACTATGCAAGGTTGAGAAACATTGCTTAGTAGTATTTAGGTTGTCGAGTTACATTATGCTGAGCTGAGTAGGATACTTAATGTCAAGCGATGGAGATGTTAAGTGCTAAGTAGAACAGTTTTTGTATACATGTCTGGAATGATTCAAACTTCAAGGATAAGTGTTCAGGCCGACTTGTATAATCTTTTTGGGCTGAATTATGTATGCATTTAATATTTTCCTACAGAGTTGGTTATGCATTTAATTGTTTTATCCTATCCATGATCTATTGTAATCATTAATTGTAATACCTTCAAGGTATGGGTATTAGATCTCAATCATTGATCTAGATCTCGCTATCAGACCTAAACAGATATATAAGATTGCTTCTAAACCCTATTTTGTAAGAGAGGAGAGACGAAGTGTGTGTGGTGATTACATTTTGAAGTGAAATGCATAGAGGGTTATTTTTTTAAGAAGAAGAGATCAAGTTGAGTGATAGGACAGTGAACAGTAGAGTAAAGACATATCAGATTGTGAGATCATAGAAGGTACTGGAAAGTGGAGATCTGTTATCAGTATCTAAGTGCATAATGAAGGATCAATACTTGAGACATTCTAATCATTGTATCAGGTGAAAATATCTTAACAGAGTGGTTCTAGAAGACCTTTCTAAATCTCCTAATAGAGTGCTTACTTTATTTTAAGTTGAAATCCTTTCACAGGGTAGATTGTAATGATATTTAGCTCTTAACTGGGCAGACCTTTAATAGGGTAGATTGCATTTTGTAATAAAATTTTGTAGCCATAAAAGACACACTTTATTACTGCAGTAGTGGAGAATTTTGTGGGTGTCATCCCCACCCCAGTTTTACCTATTTGGGTTTATTGGTTACCAAGTTCTTGTGTTATGAGTTATTTATTTCATTGTGTGGATGCTATTTGATATTACATTAGATTCATATATGTATGAATGTGGATCAGTTTGTTTTAAGTGTTTAATTTGAAGATCTGATTCACCTCCCCTCTCAGTATCTTGCTTTCCCATTATTGTATTTCCAACAATAGATGCATTCCAATACCTAAAGAATAGAGTGTCCCAATATCCAATCCTAGTGCTTCCTAACTTCACTAAGGTATTCACTATTGAAATTGATGCAAGTAACTTGGAAATTCATGCAGTCTTGAGCCAAGAAGGTAAGGCTGTAGTATTATTTTCTAAAAACTAAATGATGCCAAGAAAAGGTACTCTACATATGATTTAGAACTCTATGCAATGGTGAAAGCACTGAAAAAGTGGAGGCATCATTTACTTCCAAAAGATCTTATTGTTTATACTGACAACCATGCATTAGGATTCTTAAATACTCAGGAAAAACTCAGAGTCAAACACATCAAATGGATGGAACAATTGCAGGCATATATATTTAACATTACGCACAAAAAGGGGGTAGCAAACAAAGTGGTTGATGCCTTGAGTAGAATGGTCAATTTGGTTGAAGAAGTACAACTTTAGAGTGTGGGGATTGACTCACTAGAACATTTGTATGTAGATGATCCATATTTTGGAGAAATTTTTGAGGTTTGCACCAAGATAATAGGTAAATATCATACTGATTTTTCTAATTTTCTAATTCAGAATGGACTCTTGTTCAAAGGGGCTCAATTATGCATACCTAGATGTTCCATGAGAACAAGTATCATAAAATAAAAACATTTGGGTGCTTGGGAGGTCACTTTGGAATATAAAAAACAACAGACCTAGTAAAAAGGATTCACTATGGTGCTTGGGAGGTCAATTTTACTTTTGGCCAAAAAGGGGAAATGAAGTCAAAAATTTCATAGAAACTTGTACTATTTGTCAGCAAGCCAAAGGTGTATCTACTAACCAAAGACTATACCAAACTCTACCAATTCCCACTAGGCCATGGGAATAAATTTCAATGTTTTTTGTGATGGGTTTGCCTAGAACCAAACAGGGTTTTGACAGTGTGTTTGTCATAGTGGATAGATTTAGCAAGATGGTCTAATTTGTTCCCTATAAAAGAACAAATGATGCATCTCACATAGCACATCTCTTCTTCAAACAAGTAGTCAGAATTCATGGCTTACCTCAAACAATAATTTCAGACAGAGATGTTAAATTGCAAGGACATTTTTGGAGTACTCTTTTCAAAAAGCTTGGCACAAATTTGATGTATATCTCTTCCTATCACTCACAAACTGATGGAAAAACTGAAGTGGTCAATAGGTCACTTGGAAACCTCCTAAAATGTCTCACTAAACAACATTCCCAAAGTTGGGACATGATCTTACCTCATGCAGAGTTTGTATTCAATGACTCAATGAACAGATCTACTGGAAAAACACCTTTTCAAAGTGTTAATGGACTCGACCCAAAAGGTCCATTAGATTTGGTAGGATTACCTTCTAATTTTAGAGTTAGTGCACAAGGTGAAGAATTGGAAAAACTTATCACTAAAGTGAAGAAAAAAGTGAAAGAAACATTGCAACAATCCACCATGAAATACAAATCACAAGAAGATAAGAAAAGAAGACAAATCCACTTCCAAATTAAAGATAAAGTGTGGGCTTACCTAAGAAAGGAGTGACTACCCAAGGGAAGATATTCAAAGTTACATATGAAGAAAGTTGGTCCATGCACCATTCTCAACAAGATGGGTGAAAATGATTATGAAATATCTCTTCCTCCTACATTATCAATCTCTCCTATATTTAATGTTTTAGATCTGACCCCTAACAAATGTGTTGCAGATATGACCAATGTGCATGATCCATAAAATGAGGAGGATGGAGACTATATCACAGATCTTCCACAAAGAAAACCAATGGAATAGGAAACAATTATTGAATCCAAAGTGTTGATGCAAACAAAGAAGTAAAAATATATGCATTATCTAGTAAAATGGAAAGGACTCCCTAACATTGATGCTACCTACATTATAGAGGACCAAATCAAACAACATAGCATCACTCTTAATTAGCTAGCCTCATGGGGAGTATGGTGCAGGAGCACCCTAGTTAACCAAAGTGTTTTTTTTTGGAACTTATGGATTCCTTGAAAGTCCTAGTGGCCTATAGGTCAAGTTAGAAATAAAATTTTCATATTGGACACCCTTGCTAAGACCTAGTTCCAAGATTGGCATTTAATAAGCCCTTGGTCAACTATTAGTCAAATAATGTCCAAAACCTTAAGGATGGGTTATTTTATCATATGTTCATGTTTTATCATTTTTAGATCCATGTGTGATCATAAATTATAGGTTTGGACTAATTTTGGACACTTATATTGAAAAGTTTCAAAATATTGCAAAATTGCTAAAAGTTGTCAAGCAACTTTTAAGCAACTTTTGACAAATATTCTAAAATTGATTCCCAAATGGCTAATTAGTTTAAAAATTGGATGTAACCATTGGGAATGCATAAAAATCCCTTATAGGTGGGTGGTAGGAAATTTTTTTTATTTGGCATTAAAAATCAATAAAAATCAAATATTTTCCTACAAATTCAAGAAATAGTGAATTGGTACAAACATGTATAGAAGGTTGGGAATGAAATTCTAACAGATTAAGGTATCCCAATGAATTAACTTCCATTTTAATTTGGTCTCATGTCCTAATCTTCTATACATTGAAATTTACTGCATTTTTACTCATGCTTCCTGGTTTTTAGGCCCTAAATCAGGGTTTCACCAAACAATTGTGTTTTCTCCTCGATTCCACCATGGGAATCTAATGCCCCTTGGGAGAATTCATTTTTTGAAAATTCTCTTTGATATTATGCAGGTTTGGTTTGGTAACTTGTAGGGAGATGGGTTTGGCATGATGCCCTAGGTGTACATGACCATGTGTGCACCAATCAAGCAATTGAGTACAGTCCACATAAATCACCATAGGAGATTCATAAAGACCTAAATTTGAGGCTAATAAGTCCTTGTGTATCCCTTCACATGATCCAAGTTTTGGATTGGGTCCTTGTTTTATGGAAGGGGTACCTGTAGTGTATTTGGAGGCCTAATTAGCCATATTTTCTTAGACAAAATAGTGGGTCTTCCTATTTTCCTTTCACTTCCAAGGATTGGTACTTTGGAATAAGCCCTTAGGCCATAAAGTGTATCTGAATATCTATTTTTTTTGGGGTTATGTCGAATAATTTTATACTAAGCCCAAATTTCCATTTCAAAAGGCTACAAGCCTAGGAGGGGCTTATCCTAGAAACCATGGCCAAATTAGTGTATATGGTGAGTAGGATCATTGGATCCTTGTCTTAGGGACCTAAATAGACCAAATCCTTGAGCATAGGTCACCCCTAGTCCTTGGATTCATTTCATGGGGAGTTGGTTTCAAATTGGGGTAAGTGCTTAGTAACCAACTATTGGGAGTTGGTGTTGGAGACTTGATAGAACCTAGTGATTAGGTTGCGTTGTTTGGGATAGGTTGTGATAACCTAGATCTAAGTCATTTTTTCACTTTTTATAAGTGTAGAGGCACTTTACCTCTTGGTGTTTGAATATTTTAAGGACCAACCAGTCCTTTTGGGGCTTCTAATTATCCACTCTGCATAACAAAGAAAATGAACATGAGAAAAGGAAACAGATGATCATAATTGAGAAATTGAAGATGAAAGTAAGAAACTAGGAGGCTATCAGTTATGTTGTAGAGCCTGATAGACTTGAAGAGGAACCTTTCATTCCTCAAATACTTGATTAGAAAGGCCCTAAAGATAAAGGAAAGTAGGGAATGACAGGGGTTTCAGTAAATGAACCCACAAATCTCAAAGCTCCAGTAGATCAATTTTCCAAACTAGATATTGATCTTGAAAAATCTAAAAGAGAAAAAGAGATCATGGCTAAGATATTGGAGAAAGCACAAGATGATACTTCTACTCCCGAGATGAAAAAGAAAGTTGAATTTCTCATACAGCCTTCTGGGTTCTCTCATCCTGGCACAGAAGGAGCTACAACATCAAATACTAATGCCTTTGCTTCTCAAATTAATACCTCATCTAAAGGAAGACCTCCTCATGAAGAAAGGTACAAGTAATTTTTGTTAAATAATATTCCTGGTTATCCTAATACAATTCCTAATTAAATTAGGGATAAACTTTCTAAATTTGCTGGGAAGAATGTAATCACATGTTAGGATCATTTAAAAAGGTTCACACATGCCATGGATGATTATAATGTTGTACACGAGGATGTAATTATTAAGCTCTTTGTTCTATCTCTAGTTAAGGATACTAGGGATTGGTTTGAGGCTTTACATAATCATTCCATAAGATCTATGAATTCATTAAAGAATTGTTTTAAGGAGAAATATGGTGATAATACCAATGAGGGATTCATGTTGAATTAACTCAACAATATTAAAAAGAATCAGAATGAAGATGTTGCAGAATTCAACATAAAATTTTAGAGAGCTATGCATAAACTTTTCCAAGTTTTGAGACTTGATGACAAGGTTTGTCTAGTAACTTATCTTAATGCTTTTGATTCTAAGATGGGATACCTCTTAAGAGACAAGAATCCAAAGAATATAAGAGAATCTTATAAGACAAATATCAATATAGAAACTAATTTGAGGGTCTTTGGGAAGTTCGGTAGAAGAGATGATGGGAAGTATGCTAAGAAGGACTCAGATAGACTCTCAAATGCTAAACCTAAAGAGGAGGTCAATATGAAGGAGATTTTAAGCTCTATAAAGGACTTAAAGCCTGGAGAGAGTAAAAATCCTAGAGCTCCAAACAATAATAGGTCATCCTATAACAGTTGTAATTCCCAAAATAGGATGCCAAATCACCCCTATGGAACCCAATTCAAGGATGGGAAACCTATTATCCCAAAAAGGGAAAGATATGCTTGATGATAGAACTCAAGACCCTCTTCAAATAAATTCAGCTAACATGTGTAGTGAGGATTATTGGTGTGATGAGTGTGAATCTTCACACAATCTAGACAATTGTAATGTTGCTCTGAAGATGTATCTAAGTCAGACCCAACAATAAAGAGAAGACGAGAAAAAACTATATGATCATGTTGGGAATGGAATGACTTCTACATATTTTAAAAGTGAAGAGTATGATAACCAATGTCAAATTCAAGAGTTATTGTCATCAGATGAAGAAGATTCTGATGATCACACTGCAGATCAAGATTTCCTTTCGTCTGATGAAAAAAAAGTAGACTTTGATTAAATAAGGTGTAATGATGCAAGAGAAAAAGAGCCTTTTATGGAAAGAAGACCTTCAGATGCAAAAAGGGCTCGAATCATAGAAAAGTTGGTTTCTCAAGAAAAAAGTAGTTATAATATGAGAAATAGGATAGTTGGTAATGCAGATGGGAGGCTATCTAGCATGTTTATTACATATACAAAAACAAACCCTAAGAAGACACCAGAAAAGGAAAAATTACTAAGGATGTGAAGAAGATAAAGGTGAAAACAAAGGATAAACCAAGTAATCGAAGTACCGCCCATAAGAATAAATTAAGGACACCAAAGATGAATGCTTATTCTATTCCAAAATATTTGAAAGGAGTTGACCCAAGTTTAGCTACTCAAAATGAGGATAGAAGTATTGTTACTATCAAGCAAGATATTTTTGATTTCAAGCATACTCCTCTTGACATGAGACAAATGCTCTCACAGATCACAATCAGGATTCCACTTTTAGAAATGATGAGGATTTCCGAACACAATGAGACAAATTTGACATGGATGAATAGTTTTTCTACCACAAGAGTCTTGACATCATAAATGGATGAGAAGACAAAGAATGGTAAGGAGAAACCTGATAAAAAGGGAAAGGAATCAGATGAGAGTTTTTCAAAGATCCCTCAAATATTCTTAAATACAAATAAAGTCACTCCTCCTATGGGAGATGTGGATCCATTTTTCTTAACACTGGTTATTAATGGCAAGATGCTCAAGAATTGTATGATCAATTCAGGAGCTTCTAATATAGTCATGCCTACAAAAATAATGAAATCAATGGGACTGCAGGTAGATACTCCTCATGGGAGGTGTCAAGCAATGGATTCAAGATAATTTCCTATCATAGGTACTATTAAGGATTTTACTTATACACTTTTGGAATTTCCATAAAAGTTACTAACAATGAGTGTTCTATTAGTTGACATCCCACCTCAATATGGGATGTTATTGTGTAGGAAATGGAGTGCCTCAATGGGAGGGAATATCCAGTGCAAATTTTCCTTTGCAACATTTGACATACCTGGTATAAATATCAAGGTATCTAGAGAAGTAAAAAATCATTACATGATTGAGGAGAGTGAAGATGAAGCAATGAATTGTTTCTTGGATACTGACTTTGGATCTTTTCAAGTGCAAAACAACAAACCTTGGAGGAATTTCCAACATATGATTTTATCAGAAGAGAAGCAAAATCTTGCAAACAACACTCATTTATGGACAATGTTCTTTGATGGTGGAAGCTCAAAGGAAGGATTTGGTGTGAGAGTGTTACTGATAGCTCCTAGTGGTAAGACATACAGGTTCTCATTTTCTCTTTTATTCAACTGCACTAACAACATTACAAAATATGAGGCTTTGCTAATAGGACTGAGATTAACTTCAAGAAACAAGATTAGAGGTGTCAGGTTAATTGGGGAATCTAATTTGGTTATCTCTCAAATAATATCTAGATATGCTTCAAAGAATCATAGATTAAAACCATATAGGAATGTTTTTTGGGATGAAATTGAAACCTTTGTTGCATTTGGCATTGATTGGATGGAGAGGGGTCAGAATAAGATGGTAGACCTACTGGTTAATATTTCCTTGAGGCTTGAAGATATTAATTTTGCATGGATCTCTAAAATAGAGGTTCAATCTAGACCATCCATTCCAAACAATTCTGAAAGTAGGCAAGTTTTTTATGATGACATGAATATTTTGAGATTCCTATCTTTTGAATCAAACTTTGGTGAAAAAGAAATGGACTTTAGTGGTTTTTTGGAGACCTTAGAAGGGAAAGAAAATATTCTTGAAAAGGAATTTATCCAACTAAAATCAAATAAGGTACCCAAAGGTCTAGTTGTTCTTGAGAGAGACTTTGATAACAAAGACAATCCTTTGTCTACAAGCACAGTGAGCAAACCTGAGGATTTAGAGGAGATAAACTTGGGGGTAGATCAAGATCCTAAAAAGGTATATATTGGTAAGAAGTTGTCCCCCAAGCTTAAAAATTCATTGGTAGATCTTCTTAGAAAATATAGACATTTTTTTCAATGGTCTTATGATGATTTGAAGGCATATAGGGAAGATCTTTTCCAGCATGACATTACATTAAAAAAAGGCACTAATCCTTTCAGACAGAAACTGAGACCTATCAATCCCACTTTAGCACCCAAAATGCAAGATGAATTGAAAAAGATGAGGAATGTTGGAATCATAAATCCTATAAGGCATTCAACATGGGTATCCAATTTGGTAACAGTCAGAAAGAGAAATGGAGATATCAGACTATGTGTAGACTTTAGAAATTTATATGTTAATTCTTTGAAGGAAAATTATGGATTTCCCAACATGGAAGAAATGTTGCAAAGAGTCACTGGTTTTGAATTGATATCCATGTTGGATGGCATTTTGGGGTATAATCAGGTCAAGGTTAAGGAATCTAAATAGTCCAAGACTACATTTACCACACCCTGGGGAACTTATGTATATGTTAGGATGCCATTTGGCTTCACAAATGTTAGAGCTACTTTCCAAAGAGCCATAGATGTGGCATTTGTAGATTTTATAAAAAAATTTCTGGCAATCTATCAAGATGATCTTACTACTTATTTAGCAAAAGAAGATCAGCACTATGATCATCTTGGAAAGATCTTTGTAAGAGAACTAGAGTATGGGGTTTCCTTTGACCCAAAGAAGTGTGTTTTGGGGTAACAGAGGGAAAGATTTTATGACACATTGTCTCTAAATATGGAGTTAGAATTGACCTTGAAAGGGTGAATGCAATTGATAAAGTCCGTCAGCCCAAGAATGTCAAGGGTATTCATTCCTTCTTTGGACAAGTGAAATTTTTGACAAGGTTTGTTACAAACTTTGCAGAGACTAGTTTGCCAATCTCAAAGATGATGTAGAAAGGAGCCAAAGTGGAATGTGCTCAAGAAACATGTAAGGTTTTCTCATATATCAAGCAGGCTATTAAATATGCTCCTATTCTGAGAACCCCTGATTATACCAAGCCACTTCAAATTGTCTCCTTTTCTTCTTATAATACTATTGTTGTAGTATTATTGCACAAGAATTTAGAAGGCTATGAACAACCTATTTCTTTCTTCAGTAAGTCTTTGCAGGAAGAAGAGATGAAATATGATATTATGGAAAAACAAGCCTATGCTTTGGTCAAGGTTTTTAAAGCATTTAGATGCTATTTGGTAGGAGAAACCATAATTGCTTATGTGCTAAGTGTTATTGTGAAAGATATATTAGTTCAACAAGAGGTCTTAGGGAGGAGATGCAAATGGATCAACATGATCCAAGAGTTTAATATTGACATCCATATTAATATGTTGGTAAGATGTTTAGGACTTGCTAAACTCATAGTTCAAAGCAATTTAGATGCAAATCACATCGATGTGCTAGAAGAGGAGAAGAGACCTTATATTTTTTATATGGATTATTCTGATTGGTACAAGGACATCATTGGATACTTGTAGCAGATAGTGCTTCCACCTGACATGAATTATAATATAAAGAGAATAGTAAAGTTGCATGCTCTGAAGAATGCAATAATTCAAGGAAAATTATGGTGGAGGAGCAATGAAGGAGTATTTCTCAAGTGTGTAGATCATGATAGACCTGAGGATATCTTAAAAAATGCATGATTGTGCATGTGGTGGCCATTACGTGGTTACAACTACTTCCCATAAGATTATCAGATCTAGTTTTTGGTGGCCAACAACCTTCAAGGATGCTCATCAATATGTTAGAAAGTGTGATTTTTGTCAAAGATTTAAAGGAAAGCTAAAGTTTGATGGGAATCTTCCTTTGAATCCTGTTGCAATTTATGCACCTTTTCAAAAATGGGGGATGGATTTCATTGGTGAGACCCTAACAAGTCTAGTGGAGGTCACTCATGGATCCTAGTGGGAACTGACTATTTTACCAAGTGGGTAGAAGAAATTCCCACTAAAAGAGCCACTAGCAAGATTGTGACTGATTTTATGTTGTAAAATATCTTGACTAGATTTGGTTGTCTAGAAACCATTGTTGTAGAAAAGGAAATGTGCTTTAGATTAGAGGAATTCAATAACTTCTATCAAAAATATGAGATTTAGGTTTCTTATTCTTCCCCATATAACCCTCAAGGCAATGGTAAGGCTGAGTCCAATAATAAGAGCCTGATAAAGATTATCAAGAGAGCATTGGATGCAAACAAAAGGTCTTGAGATTCAAAATTTCAGCTTTCTCTATGGGCTGATAGAGTAACAGTAGAAAAGGCAATTGGATGTGGACCTTTTGACTTAGTTTATGGTATTCATGCCAGATTACCCCAGAATAATTTATTACAGATGTATAGATTTTTCCAAATTTATGATGATGAGATGGATGATGATATGAGAATCAGATTTGAGGATTTGATACAAGTTGATGATTCAAGAAGGGAAACACATGACATGAATGTCAAATTGAAATTATAGTGCAAAGAATTGTTTCACAAAAGAACCACTGCTAGGAATTTTGAGCCTGATGATATAGTTTTGATGTAGAATTCTAGAATAGAGGACAAAGGGAAACATGCCAAATTTGATCCTATTTGGTTAGGCCCATACATAATTCATGGTGGGTGGGGTTCTGATTCATACATGTTAAAGGACTTAACTAGAAATATTCTGGAATTACCAATTCATGGACAATTCCTAAAGTTTTACTTTTCTTGCAGTATGCAAAATCCATGGAGAGGTTGGTCTATATATATTTTTATTTCTATTTTTATGTTGTTAGTTAGGTTTATTTTCCAGTAGGTTATCCTCTTCTCCTAGAAATATTAAACCCTTTCCATTCCTACAAGAGGCATGCATCCCCAAATGGAGCCACTGTTAGCACTTGCAAATTTTTTGTATGGTTCCAAGATCTTTCCTCTTTTCTTTGCAATTATTTCTGGCCTCTAGCTAAAAACTTAAGTCTTGATTGTGTCAAAATTGGCTAAAAACCTTAACCCTTCAATGAATTTTCTGACTTCATGTTACTTTTGAAGCCACCTAAGTCCCAGCAAATCTCATGTGCACTTTATCAAATTTGAGTCTATCTCTTAGTCGCGCAATCAAAACTGAATATTCCTTTATATCTAGAGACTTGGCGCGGGCTTATATCTCTTAATATCATGATGAAATGGATTATTCTCTTTTATCTTGGATATTTCACATAGGTCATAGATCTTTTTTTGATCATGCGGTTCGCGTTATGTTGCAAGATAAAGTCCAAGTCGGTTCTTTCTTTGGGAGATTCAACACAGGTCATCGATGCAGATCTAATCCTGTGGTTGGCATGTGATCTCAAAGTAAACCATGAGTTAATTTTTTCTTTCAGCAATTCAGAGACTCAATTGGTCATGTGATCTTGAGATAGACCCAGAGTCAGAGGAAGGGTTACTTTTTCTCTTTGATTGCGTGATCTCGTAATAGACTCAGGGTTAAGTAAAATGTTTCGAGATTAAATGAGGGTTGTCAATCTTGTCAGAGATGTGCGGTTCACACTAGATATTGCAAAGAAAAAATCAAGTACAAAATAGTGTTTAGATTAAGTGCAAGGAGTAGATCTTGTTTTGATCATGTGGTGTACGTGTAATCTCAGAGGTAACTCAGGGTAAAGTAAAACATTCCACGAATTCGAGTTTCTTCAATCGCATGATCTCCAAGTGACTTAAGGTTAAGTTAAGGTAAAGGATGAATCAAGTTTCCAGCAATTCAACATGATGTTTCCATGTGTTTCCAAGGATAGATTAATCTAAGGGCTTGCACTAGATCTCTGGATAAACTCTAAAGTTAAGAAAGTTCTCATGACTTGGCGATTCTCTTCAGTCAAGCAATCTCAGAATGAACTAATGTTGTAATCAAGTCAAGCAAAGTTAAAAGTGGACTAGCCAAGATCAAATATATATGATGGATGCAGCATTGATCCTATGGATGGTGCGTAATATCATAATATTTTTCTGATGTCACAAAAAGTCTAGAGATTCAGCGCAAGACATTGATCTTGCTTTGTGGTGTGCGCTTAATCTTGGAATGTGATCCGAGTTAAGTGGAATTTTTAGTGACTTAGAGATTTATTTAGTCATGTAATCTTGTGATGAACATGGGTTAGGATCATGTTAATGTGAATTTTCCAAGGATTAGATCACAACCATTAATATGTCTTGAATCTAGCGGCGTGAGTGTAATCTCCAAATAAAGCCAGAGTTAAAGTGTAGGTTAAAGACTAGTAAAATGTTGAGGATAAAGGACAAGTTAAATTGCAAGAAATTGTTGATAGATTAGATGTACGACACAAATTATTAATGAAAAAGTGATCAAAATCTATCAATTGAGGCATTGCGCCTGAAGGCCACGTGTCATTAGTGGGTCTAGAGCAATGCCAAGGTAATAAAGTTAAAGACAAAGAAATTATTTATAAGATCCAATGGTAGGCGTAAAGGCTCAAAAGGAAATTGTGCAAGATCTAATCATCAAGGCACTGCACCTTGCTTCTGTGTGTCAAATCTTACCAAGAGCCTAGGTAACTTAAGAGGATCATCGATCATGTTTTAAAGATATGCAGAGGCTTGATCTCAACCATCCAATTTGTTTTCCATGCTACCTCTAGCCATTATAAATAAAATTCAAATACTCAAATATCTTTGAATCAAAGGGTTTCATGGTGGTTGGAAAATATTTGATCTCAGAGCCATAAATGTTGTGATCTGATCTTATGGATCGATTCTGAATAGCTATTGAAGACCAGAAGGATAAAAATATGATATACTGAGATGCATTGAAGACCATTGTTGACAGATAAGAGTTTTATAATCAGAGCATAAATGCATATAGTGTCACCTAGTCATTTTTTTCATTTATGTGAGCTACTTTGAGAGTCATGCTTGGGATTTCATGCACCTTAGGGTTTTGCGCTCACATCTATGGATTAGGGAAATTTGATTGTAGATAAGATCAATTTGCATAGATTGAAGAGAGATATGGTTTCAACTTGAAAACATAATTAAATGCTTGACATGATTGGTTGTAAACCCTAACCCTAAATGGTCTGAATCTTGTAGCATTCTTGTTCCTATTAAATAATATTCAAGACCATTTAGAAAAGGGCTGGAGAATTGGGAAAGTAGAAGACATTAGGCTTATACTTGTTTCTAGTCTAGGATATAGCAGATGTATTTCAGATTGTATTGAGATAGAATATAAATCTTATGATCTTTTGCATATTATTGAATTGTGTATTTCCTTGTCATATTGTTGCAGAAGCAAGATTTCATCATACTTAATATAAGTATTCTTAGGTTTTAAGTCTCTCCTTTGTGATATCTCTGTTAGTTGTAAGTTTTCTGGCTTACTGTATAAGTATTTCTTATACATATGTGTATTCCACAAGTCTTTGATCTTAGAAAAAATTAAAATGCTTTGGATATTACATTGATTCTATCTGTTTATCTGCTTAAGGATGTTGTAGTGTGTGATCTAAGATATTTATGTGTATGGCTTTGAATCTTTACCAATAGGGTGTTTCAACTTCAATATTGTATTTAGAAATTTACCCAATGGATAAGGCACTGATCTAAAGAAAGTATTTTCTGTGAATATATAAGTCTAAATTTTTTAGCTATGTTCTATCCCATAAATTTAAATCAAACTCATTGCAAAATTCTTTACTTTTGAGTTTTTATTCTTCTTATTCCACCATGGTAGTGGAGAGTCAATAAATGCTAGGTTGGCATTTAGTACTTACTTGCCATTAATTTGTTGTTCAAATCTATAAGTAGAAGGTGTTGTAAAGAATTGAGTTTAGTTTGGATTAGGTGTAGCCATCTTGTTTTTGCAGAGCCATAAGTGCAAAGGGAATTCTTGATCCCATAGTTGGTCCAGTTATCTTACAGAGCTTTCGTACTTTGAGCCAACCACTCCTAAGATTAGTCTTAAGATATATTGGTTTCTTTTCATAGTGTAAAAGTTTTAAAAACCAACAGCTCTGACCCAAAGGAGTGAACCACATTATGTTGCAAGATGAATGGGACTAGGATGAACTTAGAAAAAGATAGATCTACTCAGAAAACCATCCAAAGCACGCTACATTGGATCACCAAAGCATCAAATTCACATCCAAATATAAGATATCTTGACATCAATGATAACCATTAATGAAAAAACTATAATACCATTAAAATCACATTCCAATAGTTAGCACCCATTATTGGATGCTTAGTTAAGCCCCATTTTGATAATTTTGAGATTTTATATCCATAATTCTTGATCTAGCTCCCTATTTCCTCCTCATCTAGCATGTATACTATCTTCTTGGCTTCTCATTTAAATTTTGGTGCTTCTCCCTAGGAGAAAAATGCATAGGGATTTTTCCCACGAACAAAACACCTAGAGCATTTTTTCCCTAGAGAACGGACCCAAATTTGAACTAGATCCCTATTGCAGTATTTTAGAGAGAAACTAGATCTCGTGGTCAGCCTGGCTTAATATTAAATCCCAAAATATGTGATGAGGTATATAAACACCTTATATCTCCTTATGTTCACATCCTTCGTTACCGAGAACCAAAAACATAGGTAATCTATCTATGATCAAGAAGCATTCGAGGAATCAAGAAAATTAAAGATTCAAAGATTAGAATCCAAGATTTAATCTCTCTCCAAGAATCCAAGGAAATTTGAAGGCATTATTCTTCATTGAAGAAAGATTCTCTCCAATGATAGCCAAGTAGAGGATTTCTCAAGAAAGCTAGAAGATCCTTTGTACATTCCCATCCATTCTTTCATAGAAAGAATTCAATCAAGCATAAAAAAATTGAAGATATGGGATTAGAATTCATAGATCCATGTATTTGTGAAGGAATCCTTGATTCCATTATACATTTAAAGGTCAAAAAATTCAATTCAAGTGACATTCAAGCATCTTCATGAATATGTGTGATCGCAATATCTATTCATTAAGGTATTGGCTAGGTAGATCTAATATGTACCGTCAGATTTACTTTCCTTTATGAAATCTTATTTCATTTTCAAGGTTGTTTCCTAAATAAGGGGTTGACCAAGGAAAACCCCTTTCCACAACCTTTTCCCCATTTTTCTATGTGTAAGTATAGGTGGTGCACCTACCAAAACAAATCTAGAGAGATTGGGACATGTAGGACTATTAATCAAAATTAGGGAACAAAACACCTCAAGCTTCTTGTTCCCTAGAATATAATTCCTAGTGCATTTTGTTCCTCCTAGAATAGTTTCAAATCTAGATCTCGTGTTAGTACACTTTTTAGTTTTCTATTTTTAGTCATTCCATGTTCCTTACTATTTTTGTTAAAATTCAATTTCTTAAAATTGTCTAATTTAGTTTATTTTAGTCATTTATCTTTCATTATTAGATCATTTTCCCAAATCCATTTCATTCTTAATCATAATAGTGATGGTTATCATTTCACACACTTAATGTTGAAGTCCTACTTGAGCCTATTGGGTCATCTTCCTTTCAAGTGTGCATTAAGAAAGAGGTGTACAAATCTCTTGTATACCAAGTAGAAAACCCCACCTATCCTTTTATTTTTTACATTTTTGTGAGCACGATGCATGACATTTCATTTTGATTTCGGTGTTAGATCCCCTTTATGTGCATCAGATCTTCACTTTTCATTTCCTAATTAGATATGTTCTTTATTATATTTTATCTGCAATTTAATTAATTTTTCATAAGTTTAATGAATATTTGCATATCCCTTTCATATTTTTAATAGTTACATATATCATTTCATTCTTCTTGTGTGCATGATTGTTATAAAATTAAGTCCTACCTATAGCATGTCTATAAGGATAAGTCATAGACTTATGAGTTCCTTTGATCCCGAGTCCTCTTCATTTCGTAGGAATGATGATGAGACACACATGCCTCCTAATTATATTCATACTATGGTTTAGAAAATATCTTCCCATTCTTCTCATGATTAAGATGAGTCTTTAAGAGTTCCTCCTTCACAAGTGGAAAAAATTTCTCATGACTTTGAGAAATTTGAATAATGGTTAACTCAAGAGAATTCTAATATAGAAGTCATTTCTTTAGTTTAAGGTGTAAGGAAGTTGATTCATAATGATGAACATAATATTAAATTATTAAGGACTAATTCTCATCTTATTTATAGCAACATTAAGCCTATTAAGGATTGTGCTCAAGATCTATGGTACACTCTACCTCTCGTTAGTGTTGAGACTTCCCTTCCCATTCCTACCTCTTTACCTAGTTTTCCTACTTATGTTTCACCTCTCATTACCACATCCAATTCAAATATAAATATTATTCATGTTATTCTTATAAGCATTCCTAATCTTATTTTTCCTCCTTCTTCAAGTGCTTCATGTGTTTCACAACCTTTATCCATTCCTACTTACAACAATGTTCCTTTTTCCTATTCAAATTCTCCTTCCATTTCACATATGTCCCATACCAATCTCTCCATTGAATCTACCATCAATATCCTTTCTTAAATTTTTTCATCCTTACAAAAAAAAAAGTCTCTATGGATCAATCCAAGTTCAACATTATTACATGTGTTATTTCAAGTCATTTGTTCTTGTATGCCATTTGTGTTGTTATCCCTCAATACATGGAAATACCTCACTTGGAGACTTATAATGGTAAAGGTGATCTCTTGACTTATGTTAAGACCTTTCAAATATTGTGTAGTGACTTTTATTATGATCATAGGTTCATGGATAAAATATTTACTAGAAACTTTCGAGATAAGGCCTTGCAGTGGTATTGTTTTTTTCTCCTTATTCCATTGATTCCTTCTAGAAAATTCCTAATGCTTTCATCCAATAGTTTCAAATAAATATTATTTCTAAGATTTCTTTGATTGATTTAATGCATTATAAACAAGGTGTTAAAGAAAAAGTGACTGATTTCATTGGTAGATTTAAGAATTCGCATGCTTAGATTTCTTATCTTATGCCTAATGTGTATATTTAATGTATTTTCATTGTTAATTTACAAAAACACACTATGGATAAGATATTGCTTTTGGAATTTTATTATTTTACATAATTATGTGGAGTGATTCATAATTATCAGTGTCAAGTGACTCAATTTGGGAGCACCATACCAATGGCTCTAATTTATAAGAGTATTACCACATCACTACCTTTTTCAAAAGTTTCAAAAACCAAAAGGCTTCACCAAGATTAAAAAAAGAATTCATCAAAAAAAATTTATGCGCAATTGACAACCGCATCCAAAGGTGTGGCTTCTTTGTCATCTTATTTTAAACCTTCTCATAATCTTACACATATTTCTAAATATTTTCATAATGTGATGTTGAATTTCATTAATTCTAATGTCTTAACACTTCCTCCCATCAAGACAATTGATCATTCCGAACAAACCAACAAGAAATTTGACCCCAAATGTTTTTGCCAATACCATCGCCAACATAGTCATGATATTGAAAAATGTTTCTATTTGAAAACTATTGTTCAAGACCTTATTGATTCTAATTCTATATCTATTGAGGATTTTTACAATAAAGGAAACAAATCTCCTACCCTTCCCAACCATAAACTTGCAAATCTATACCAATATTTCACCTTCACATTCAACCAATATCGTTGAGTCCATTCCTTCTTCATATATTAATGTAGTTGATTCTCATACCATTGTTACCTATGACACTGAGAGTACCAAATCCAATAATTTAATCATCCTTATTGATTAATCTGAACCTAAACACAAACCTGAACCTCGTATTTGCATTACATTTGATCCTAGTGAGACTATTAGGGAACTTGATGGTCATTTTTACATAGTTTCAAATATTAATGGTCTTCCTTCGTGTGGAGTCCTTATAGATCCCACTATCATGGTGAATGTTATAATTGAAGAACATCTTTAAACTAGAAAACTACAATAATATTTCTATGACTAATATGATGTGATGATCAAGACATTCAATGGTTTCACATTTCCTACCCATGCTTTCATTACTCTTCTTGTAAAAGTTGGTAAGAAAATATTAGATGTCACCTTTGATGTCATCCCAACTTCTGATCAATTTCAAGTTAGACTTGGTCTTCCTTGGCTCACTTTCGTGAAGGCTATAGTCTCTATTATACATAAGTGTTTGAAATTTTCCATTGATGGATAAATCATCACGATTAATCATAGTCTCTATTAGCCTTTATCTAATCAATAGAACCTTGAACTTGATTTGTTTTTTCCTTACATGCCACAACCAATCCAACATTGCAAAGATAACTATTTCTTATCTTATTAAAAATTCAAGATTAAGAATATTTATGAACTTAGCGATTTGTCTCCTATAGTTTCCTCTCCTTGCCCATATCTGGACTTCTTCCTACACATTCCATACATCCTATTTATGGTTAACTATTTCCAACTCCTATATCATATAAACACTTTCCTATCTTATCTCTGAACCTAGTGTGGTGCCTTCTATTATTCCCCTTAAAGAAGAAAATGATCCGATGTTGATAGATCCCAAACCAAATCAAATCTAAAGAAAAACTAAATGTAACCATTGCACTCATGACCATCACCATAAATGTCATGCTAGAGAACATGAAAATGCTTCCAAAAAAAATTTCTCCCCTAAGACACTTATTGATTCTTTGATTTCGTTTAACCAACCTATGCAAAGCCCAAGGGAGGAAGATAATCTCAAAAAGATGAAACTGAACAAACCTGATGATTCTATTCAGATTAGAGATCCTATTTTGATTAATTTGGATGAAGAAGATACTCTTGATTATGATTTCAATATTTCTAGTTCAAATTAATTTCATGCTAGTGATTTTGATGATTTGTATAAGCTTATTAATATTAATCATGATCTACCAACTAGATTTGAAAAATAATTATCTTTTAATCCTGGTGACAAACAAAGTGACTCATCCTTAGAGAATGGTTTGTGTTTGGAACTAGCTATTATTTCATCTGTCATGCTTGATGTTTTTCCTTTTATGTATTTCCCACCTTCCTTAAATAGCACACATCGAGATGGGGGGTTAGGTGATATTCTTTATTATCTCCTCTTGTGCAGTGGATTCCTTTTTGTTTTCCTATTGTAATGTGCTTCCCTCTTGATGTGCTTCTTATTATATGTGTTATGTTTAGATTTATTTACATGACCCTTTTTTCTCCATGGTGCAATGTGATATTCCTCTATTTGTATCTCATTTATTCTCTATGGCATATACTTGTTATGTCGTACATGTGCTATTGTTCATAAATGTGTGTTTGTCTTGTTTGATTGGGGATGATGCGATGATAGCTACCATTCTTTTTTTCTCCGTAATGTCATTCCAAAAATACTCTTCTTCATATCTCTTATATGACCTTCTTACATTGTACTTGTAGTTCTAGTACCTTTGGGGAATGATGACAACTCTTTTTTATATAAATATTGATATACATGAGTTCTCATACGATCATACTAACCCTAGAGTTAGTAAATCACTTTCATGATCTCTTTTTTCATGTATCCATTTCCATTCATTTGTCCTTTCTTGGGGGAATCTCATAGTGGAAACATTTCTTGTGGGCTCATGTATGCTTCATTAAAGCTATTTCTTCTCTTAAGACATTTGCAATCACCTTAATGTGGAGGCATACATTGTGCTCCTTATTTTACATTTTTCACACACACGCAATGATTAAATGCAATATCTTATGTAGATAGCTAAGGAGACAACCCCTTCCTTGTGTTAATCTTTACATTATCATGCCACAAGAATTATTCAATGGATCCTAAGACTGATTTTTCCTTCTTTCATTTTCTCCTTTGATCTACTATTTTCATTTGTCCCTTTGACTGGTCACTTTTCTAGATCAATTAATGGAGCTAGGCTTTCCTTAATGATTGATCCCTTTTGATGGGTTGGATAGCATCTCATAGCTTGCTAGACTATCAATTCCATATTTTTCAGAAACATCTTCCCTTTTAATTATTCATAGTAACACAATACCTTACTAAGCTAGTTGTTCATCTCTCTCTCTCTCTCTCTCTCTCTCTCTCTCTCTCTCTCTCTCTCTCTCTCTCTCGCATTTCCTCTTGTATATTGGTTTTGGATTTGATGAGGACCTAAGTCACTTGGGGGTTTGGTATTTCTTTGTTTCCTCTATCTTGATAATTTTTTTCTAATGCATTGATCTACTTTACCACAAGTAGTAGTTTCTCTCATACTTGCACTAAAGTGGGGGCTAAATGTATCATCCTAAAATGTTACCACTCATGATTGGATACTCAGTTGAGCCCTATTTTGGTGATTTTAATATTTCATGTCCATTATATCTGATCAAGCTACCTATTTCCTCCTGCTCTGGCATCTACCCTATCTTCCTAGTTTCACATTTAAATTTTGGTTCTTTTCCTATGAACAAAATACCCAAGGATTTTTATTCCCTGAGGACTAGGCCCAAATTTAAATGAGACCCTTGTTGTGGTGTTTCGATGGGAAATTAGGTCTCATGGTCAACTTGGCTTCATTTTGAATCCCAAAATGTGTGACAAGGTATATTAACATCATATCTCTCCTCATTTTAGCATCCATCATTATTGACAACCAAGAATATGGGAAAACTATCTATGATCAAGAAGCAGTCAATAAATAAATAGAATACAAGATTTGAAGGGAAGAATCCATAATATAATCTCTCTCGAAGCATCCAAGGCAATTTGAAGGCTATCTTCTCCATTGAAACAAGCTTCTCTCCCAACTTGGAAAAGTAGAGGAGTTCTCAAGAAAGAAAGATCATTTTTCCTTCTCATTGATTCTTTCAATGAGAGAGTTCAATCAAGCATAAAAACATTGAAGATCTAGGAGTGGAATTCATAGATCCATCCATTTGTGAAGGCATCCATGATTCCATTCTATATTTCAAGGTCAAGAACTTCAATTCAATTGGCATTCTAACATCTCCACTAATATGTGTGATCTCAATATATGTTCATGAAGGTATTGGAAAGGTAGGTCTAATACTTACCTTCATATTCAATTTCCTTTATGAAATCTTACTTTATTTTAAAGCTTGATTCATAAACAAGGATTTGACTAAGGAAAACCTCTTTCTACAACATTTTCCTTATTTTTCTATGTGCAGGTACATGTGGTGCAACTCTTGGAATAGATTCAGAAATATCAGGACCTACAAGAACATTAGTCAAAATTTTGGGCCTATTTCCAAGGAAAAAAACACCCTAGGCTTCTTGTTCTCATAAATAGAATGCCTAGGACATTTTTTTCCTCCTTGAACAACTTTAGATTTGGATCTCAAGTCAGTACAGTTTCTAGCTTTTGTTTCTGGTCATTGCAAGTTCCTGTCTATTTCTGTTAGTCTTTAATTGCCTGACACTGTCTAATTTAGCTTATTTTAATCATTTATCTTGCATTATTAGATTGTTTCCCAAAATCCATTGCATTCTTAATCATAATAGTGAAAGCTCATTGCACCCACTTAGCTCTTAAGTCCTACTTGAGCCTATTGGGTCATCTTCCTTCTAATTGTGCATTAAGAAAGGGGTGGACAAATCGCTTGCATATAAAGTAGAAACCTCCACCTATCCTTTCATTATTGTACACATGACCTAAGTTAGTTTCAACTACATTCATCATTATCCTCCAGTCCAACCTTGTGATGCTAGGTATTTCATGGGGGTGTGATCCCCTTGGTCATTAATAATTTTTTTAAGTTATCTTATGAGGGTACCATACACATTATCAAAGATATTATGTATCAACAATTGGTGTTGAATGGGGGATTTCTCCTTGATCAATTATAGCCTACACCGATGGTACCTTTTCTTCCCTATAAAGATCTATAACATGCTTCTATATCTTTCTCTACTCTTGTGTCACAATATGCTTTGTATTGTACTCCCTCTTTGTTGGGAGTTAAGAATAAGCATGTTCCCAAGAAAATATCTTCATCCATGGAGAACCATATAGTTTCTAGTGATGTCTCTTATTCTTGCATATACATGTAGAATAGACAATAGAAACCAACCCATGGTGTCAAAATATAAGGCTCATCTTCCTTGCAGATATCCCTTGTCATTCCTTTTATGGAAAGGGTAAGCATTCACTGCATGCTCACTCTTCTCCTTAGTGAATTTTTCTAAACCTTTGAGAGTACCTCCTATTTATCCAACTACTATTAGAGAAAATAAGGAAATATATATGTTGTTGATCCTATAGTTTTTTCTATGGTAGAATCCCCCAGTTCATTGGTTGGGTCTTCTTATTTGTCAGTGATAACATTGATGATGACATGTAACTGATTGAATGTTTGAAGATGTTAAGTTGATCATCATGCAAGGCATTAAATCAGTTAATGTATTGTATTATCATTGATGTCAACTTGATATAATATGTATTGTCATGGAAATACTACCAAAGACTTCAAAGAGTCAATGAATCAAGGCTATTCTATCAGTAATGCATATAAGTCAACTATTCACTAAGTGACTGTATACACTAACACAGTGCACACTGATGGTCAGAGTAAAAGAGAAGAGTCATAGTGTTACCCTACAATCCAATGCACAGCATTACCGATGAGAAAATTTATAGTGTTCACCGATGAGCAAAACAAAGAGTAACCCGACGGAAAGAATTTAAGTGTTGCCTAACGGAAAAGACAAGGATGGAGATCCCGATGACAACTAAAGTCACACCGATGGGACAGTCTATTATCACCGATGGCTAACTAGAGTTTTGATTGATAGAATAGAGAGTTCAGAACATGAAAAAATGCTTAGCTATCAAGAAGCTAAAGATAGAATTAACATATACTTATCATTGTTTTAAACATCCAGATAAAGCTGGACATAAGTAATTGATTTAAACCTAATTTGTCCAGTTGGAAAGAAGATCTCTTTGATATAAATTAGGATTTTTCTTTATATCTATTGGCGAGAATTGTGGAGCATGCCCAGAATCAAGAAACCCAAGAAAAGGGGAAATCATGTCTATATAGAGACAAACACAATTCATTACGAATGGGTGTGTGGAGTGAAAAAGAGAATAGAGAAAAGATGCTAAAGAGAATCTAAAGGAGAAGAAAGTCTTCTTTTAGCCTTGATCAACAAGCTGAGGAAAGAGCTAGATTCAGCAGACACCAACGAACAATCATACAAGCATCATAGAGAATAATAGTGTGGAGAAAAGGTATAAGTGATTATATTGATTAGAGAGGTAATGGACTTACAATAGATCTAAAAATCTGCAATTGAGTTGTATGTATGAATAGATCATTAGTGTTTCAATTTAACCATTGAAGAATAAAGCCTCTTAACTGAGTAGGACTTAAAATTCTTTTACAATTGAGATACATCCCAAGGAGTATCAAAAAGTTTGTTCATAAAAGTAGCAATGGATATGCCCGGTACCTATTGATAGGCCAAGTGAGTGTTTGATCAAGTATGGTAGCATTAGATGTCGGATACTAGGTGAGAAACTATTCTTAAATCCTCTAACAAGGTCACACCTAACAGTGTGTTTGTAACCTTTAAAATGGTTGGCTCTTAACAGGGCTCACTTCAGAACAGTGAAAATTTGGGGTACCTGTCCCACTGGTTTTTCCCTTAACATGGTTTCCACATTAAAAATCCACGTGTTATGTGTTATGTGTTTATGTTTTATTACTTTATTGTTTTACATTTCACATATGCAATTCTAGATTAATCGGTATACTCTGCATATTTATTGTGTTTCAGTAAATAGTTAACTAATAATCAGTAATCATACAAAAGAGAGATTTACAAAGCAATCTGACAAGTAGTAAATTGATAAAAGTATTTCAAGGCATACATCTTGTATGATAGAAGATAACTTGAGATATAATATGTGATTATAAGTTTTAAGGCTTTCATTTGGATTTTTTTTTTAGGCCATTGATTCACCCCCCCCCCTCTCAGTTATTACTAACAATTGGTATCAGAGCTTGTGTTCTTAGAAGGAAGGTTTAAATACCTAAGCTAAAGATCACAAGATGAACAGACGAAATGTGCCCAAGTTGAACAAAGATAATTTTGCTTCATGGTAGAGCAGAATAAGACTCGACTTATCAAGTATTGGTAATGATGTTACTCAATACTTTGATGTTGAATATGTGTTTCCCACAGGAGCACCAATAGTTTAACAATTGAGAGAGAAGCATGAGCACAATTTCATGATGATAGAGCTTTCTTCCTCACTCTTCGATATTGAATTTGAAGATGTCAAAACCTACAAGACTACAAAGCAGATGTGGGACAAATTGATGCTTGTACATGGTGGTGAAAAAAATGTTTTTAGAGCCAAGGAAGAAAGCCTTAGAGGAAAGTTTGATGCTCTCAAAATGAAAGAAGGTGAAAACATCACTCAGTACATCACAAGAATCAAAGAGGTAGTCAATGCTATCCGAGGAGTTGATGGTGTACTAGAAGAAGATACATTGGTAAGTAAAATTCTAAGAACCTTACTACCTACTTATGCTATTAGAGTATCTTCCATTCAAGAAATGAGAGCAGTAGAAAATAGCAATGTTACTCTAGACAGTTTGATTGGAAGACTGATTTCATTTGAGATGAATAATTTTTATAATAGTGTCTTACCAAACATAGAGTCTGCATTCAAAACTTCTATGAGAATAAGTAAATCAAGTCATAAAAACACTATGAGAAAAGATAGTGATAGTGAAAGTGAAGAAGAGGATCTTGATGAAATTGAAGCACTTATGGCTAGAAGAATACAAAGAGGCAAAGGTAAATACAAAGGTAAATTACCACTTGTTTGTTTTAATTGTAAAGAGATTGGACACTTTGCTACAAGATGTCCTAACAAAAGAAAAGATGATAGAAGTAATGAAAGATCATTTGAAAAGAAGTCTGATAGAGGTGATTACAGAAGCTATCAACAATCAAAAAGAAGATATTCCCAAGACTTCAAGGATAGAGGAAAGAAGGCTAGTTACCTAGAAAAATGAAAATATAATGATACTGACACCGAATATAATGAAGACATCAAGATGGTGTTTGTGGCAGTAAAAGATGATTTAGATGATGATGAAGAAAGGTATACATAGAAACTGCACTCATATCTAAAGTTAGTAAAAATGATGTCTAGATCATAGATAGTGGCTTCACTCACAATATGACTGGTGATAAGCAAAAGTTTGAGACTTTTGAATACTATAAAGGTGGTTCAATGAGAATGGGTAATGACACACCTTGTCCAATTGAAGGTAGAGGAACCATAATGTTGAATAAAAAGATAAAATGTGAAAATTATTATTGGGTAAATGGATTGAATTATAATTTATTAAGTGTTTCTCAATTCAATAATTTAGGTCACAAAGTAGCATTTGAAAATAAGAATGCAAAGATATTTAATAAATCAAGAAATTTGATTGGTACCGATGAGCAGACAAAAGGTAACTTATTCTATCTAAATGATATTGACACCACTTGTTTGATTGTTAAAAATGAAGACTTATGGTTGTGGCACAAAATATTGTGTCATGTGAACTTTGACAACATTATAAAGATTAGCAAAAAGAGAAATGTTAGGGGCATACCAACGATGACCAAGCCCAACAACATCATGTGTAAGAATTGTCAAAAAGGTAAGATGACAAAGTCTAGTTTCAAAATAAAATCCCATACATCTACTACCATTCTAGAATAAGTCCATACTAATTTATGTGGACCTATGAGGACAAAGAGTTATTATGGAGATAGATACTTTATTCTCTTTGTTGATGATTACTCTAGAATGATGATAGTCATGTTTCTAAAAGATAAATCAGAAGCATTTAAGATGTTTAAATGGTATAAGGCAATGGTTGAGAAACAAAGTGGTAAAGAATTAAAATGCATAAGTTCAGATAGAGGAGGGGAATTTAGTTTAGATGAATTCACTAACTTTTATAATGAGCATGGAATCAGAAGATAGGTCTCTACACCCAGAACACCACAGGAAAATGGAATTTCTGAAAGAAGGAACATATCCATAGTTGATTGTACAAGGACACTGATGATAGAGAAAGGCATCACCCAAATCTTCTGGAGAGAAGCTATCAGTACTGTTGTTTACATATTGATCAGAGTAAGATGAAAGAAAGACACCAAAAATTACACCTTATGAGCTTTGGTATGGATATACACCCAATGTAAGTTATTTGAAAATTTTTGGCAGTCAGTGTTATATCTTAAAAGATGATAGAAATGGAAAAATTGACTCTAAGAGTGATGAAGGAATCTTTCTAGGGTATTCTACCAAGAGCAAGGCTTATACATGTCTAAATAAAGCCTCTAACAAAATTGTTGAAAGTGCAAATGTAAAGATAGATGAATTTGTAGAGAAGAATGAAAAGGAAAGCACTAAAGAACCAGAGGACTACAATAGGTTTTATTACAATGAGAAACCTAACACTCTACCAAAAAAACAATGTAGAGATCCCGAGCAATAAATCATTACACCCGAGCATCAGGCTGCAAATACTGATGATCAGAATATTGCTCAAGATGATGCACAAAGTGATGGAGAACAGAATGATGAAAAAAATGGTGATCGAGCTGATAGACAAAGAGCTAAACCTATAATTGCAAGATATGTCAAAAGGAACCATCTATAGAACTAGATCATAGTTGATAAAAGGGCTGGTATGAGAACCAGAATTAAGTATCTAAATACAAGATGTCTTATTTGTGATTATGAGCCCAAATCTTTCAATGTTGCACTATATAATGATGAATGGGTAAGTGCTATGAATGAAGAGATTGAGAAGATAGAGAAAAGAAAGACATGGACACTTGTACCAAGACCAGATGACAAGAATGTCATCGGTACAAAGTGGATATTCAGGAATAAGCTGAATGAGGATGGAGAAGTCACCATAAATAAAGAAAGACTAGTATGCAAGGGGTATGCACAAGAAGAAGGAATTAAATATGGAGAGACCTTTACACTCGTTGCTAGGATAGAAGGAGTAAGAATATTACTTTATTATGTTGCATGTAAAGGATTCAAGGTATATCAAATGGATGTCAAGTCTGCATTCCTGAATGGAAACCTTGAGGAAGAGGTATAGAATGAGCAACTATAAGGGTTTGTTGATCGAGACAAGAGGAAAATGGTATGTAGACTACACAAAGCCCTATATGGATTAAAACAAGCACCCTGAGCCTGGTATGACGGACTTCATTCATATATTATAATTATTGGATTTGTAAGGACTAGTGAAAATAGTAATCTTTATTTAAAGGAAGATACTGATGCTAACATTTTGATTGCTAAGATATTTGTTGATGACTTCATATTTTGAGGCAATGATATGCTATGCAAATCATTTGCAAATGAAATGAGAAAAGAGTTTGAGATGTTTATGTTTGGAGAGATCAAGTTCTTTCTTGGTCTGCATATAATGTAATAAGATGAAGGTATTTTCATTACACAATCCAAGAACATCAAAGAAGTATTGTAAATATTCAAGATGGAAGAATCCAAACCAGTTGGAACAATGATGGAAACTAGATGTAAGTTGACAAAGGAGGACAATTCATGAGAGGTAAATCAGACATTGTATAGATCAATGATTGGAAAACTCATGTATGTTGTACAAAGACTAGATATTTCACATGCAGTAGGAATAATTGCTAGCTTTTTTGCTAATAATAGAGAATCACATATGACTATTGTGAAAAGAATCCTAAGATATCTACATAATACTGAGGAATATGTCTTATTGTATAGAAGAGAAGGCAAATTTGAACAAAAGGCCTTTACCGACATTGATTGGGCTGGAAATATTGATGAATGGAAGAGAACAACTAGAGTATAATTCTTTATGGGTGATAGACCTATCACATGGATCAGCAAGAAGAAAGGATTCATCTCTCAGTCTACTACAGAAGCAAAGTATGTTGTTGCTGTTGTAAACTGCTCAAATATTGCATGGATCAAACAATTACTGGAAGGTATGCATATGAAAATTTTAGAACCAGTAATTATCTATTGTGATAATACAAGTGCAATAAACATTTCCAAGAATCCAATCATGCATGCTAAAACAAAGCATATTGCCATCAAGTATCATTATTTTAGAGAACAATTTCAAGCAAAGGAGGTGATACTTGAGTATGTGCAATCAAAGGAACAATTGGCCAATATCTTCACCAAGACACTGCCCAAGGATGCATTTGAATACTTGAGAAAGAGACTAGGGTTCAGACCCTTGTCTAGTGGTTAGTAAAATGACTAGAAGGTTGCATCAGCACACATATTATCAGAATATCATTCATGTTGATGTAAGTAGAGAGATGGACTTCAAAGATACATCTATACACATCAAGGTATTTATCTACTTTGAGCACCAGAGTTATTACCCATGGATTGGGAAATTAAAGGAATATATTATGGATAGAAAGGATCCGCTTGACACTATTGTCAAATATGTGTTTGAAAAGATGTTTGTTTGGCATTGTTGTCAAAGGGAGAGAGATATCTCATTATCATATAGAGATTATATTCATCATCAACTAAGGGATAGATCATATCCATCTAAGTATTCAAAGGGAGAAATGTAACAAGAAAGGGAGAGTAAACACAAAGGTAGATAATTACTGACAAAAGACATCACAAGAAATGAGAACAGTCAAAGGGAGAGAATTTGACATAGAAAGAGAACACATCACATCAGGGAAAGAAATATTCTACATCTATCTAGTGAAGGGATTGAAGACAGAAAGAAAGCTGCAATAATCAAATCAAAGATATTTGAGCTTACCGAAAGCTAGACATTTGTAATAGTTACATTAGGAAAGCTTGATGAAACTATATATTTAATATTGTATTAGTAATAGTATAGTATGCTAATGTAGTATGTTGCCATCAATGGAAAAGAGAGAGATTGATGACATGTAACTGATTGAATGTTTGAAGATATTAAGTTGATGATCATGCAAGGCATTAAATTAGTTAATGTATTATATTTTCATTGATGTCAACCAGGGAAAACTTTAGTGGTGAATATTTTCCATTTGGCAAATCTCTCATGTCAGGGACCCAAAATTTGGTGAATATAATGTGTATATCATGTGGGCCGTATCGCCTGAACTTTATAAATTTGGGTCAAATTCCCGAGTCCATCACCTATCATTTTATGTAATTTTATCCTTTTCTTTCACAATATCGCCAATCGAATCTAATTTTTGGACATAGCAGATTGAAAAAATTTGCCTACAATTTCCAAATCTTATCATAATTAACAAGCATATTCACCAATATGTGGTCAACATTTAAGGTTAGGGTATGGGTTATGTATATATAATTGGCATGTGTCTCTATTTCAGAGAATTTCTATGGAACTTTATGTCTTTTAAAACTTTGGCCCAAAATAGATTTGACATGTGTGATGTGTCTCTATTCCAGAGAATTTTGGTGGAATCTTTGTGTACTTTAAGACTTTGGCTTGAAATAGAACTCACTCCATTGATTTCGGATCATCCAATGGTTATAAAAAATAGTGTTAGTTCATGTTAGATGATATAAAATGAACTTAGGGTTTCTTAAAAAACTAATAAAAGCCATTTGAGCTGCCCTTGGACCCCGCAAGGGCATTTCCCCTTGACCTCATCTTGGGGGTGCTACCCCCAAACCCCCGTTGAATAATTTGTGTGGTAATTGCGCTGATAAAATGGGAAAAATTATCCTTCAAGTTTGATAAAGTGATTTCTTGAATAATGAAAGATTCGCCAAAATTTCACAAAATTTTTGTACGATTGAAAAAAAATTGCCAGTATAATTAATACTTTATCCTTTCAAATTAAAAAAAAATCGCCAATAATATTAATTTTTTCGTCCTAAAATATTTTAGGATTCGCCAAGGTTTTACATATTTTCCTAAGGGGGGGTTTCTTAAATCTATCCCTAATGTCAACTTGATATAATCTGTATGGTTATCGAAATACTGCCAAAGACTTCAAAGAATTGATGAATCAAAGATATTCTATCAGTAATGCATATAAGTCAAGTATTCACTAAGTGACTGCATACACTGAAAGAGTTCACACCAATGGTCAGAGTAAAAGAGCAGAGTCATAGTGTTACCCGAGGAGCTAATGTGCAGCATTACTGACAAGAAAAGTTACAGTGTTGACCGATGAGAAAAACACAGAGTAACCCAACAGAAAGAATTTCAGTGTTTCCTAATGGAAAAGACAAGGATGGATATCTCGATGACAACTAAATTTGCACTGACGAAACAGTCAGTTATCACCAATGACTAACTGAAGTGTTGACCAATAGAATAGAGAGTTCAGAAAATGACAAAATGCTTAGCTATCAAGAAGTTAAAGATAGAATTAACAGATACTTATCATTGTTTTAAACATCCAGATAAATTTGGAGATAAGTAATTGATTTAAAGTTGATTTTTCCATTTGGAAAGAACATCTCTTTGAGATAAATCAGGATTTTTCTTTAAATCTATTGGCAATAATTGTGGAACATGCCAAAAAAAAAGAAAGCTAAGAAAAGGGGAAATCATGTCTATATAGAGACAAACCCAATTCATTATGAATGGGTGTGTGGGGTGAAAAAGAGAATAGAGGAAAGATGCTAAAGAGAATCTGAAGGAGAAGAAAGTCTTCTTTCAGTCCTGATCAACAAGCTAAGGAAAGAGCTAGATTCTGCAGAAACTGAAAAACAGTGAGACAAGCATCACAGAGAAGAATAGTGTGGAGCAAACGTATAAGTGATTATATTGATCAGAGAGGTAATGGACTTACAATAGATCTAAAAATCTACAATTGAGTTGTATGTATGAATAGATCATTAGTGTTTCAATTTAACCATTGAAGCATAAAGCCTCTTGACCAAGCAGGACTTAAAATTCTTTTACAATTGAGATACATCCCAAGGAGTATCAAAAATTTTGATCATAAAAGTAGCATTGGATATTCCCGATACCTATTGATAGGCCAAGTGAGTGTTTGATCAAAGATGGTAGTGCATTAGATGCCAGATACTAGGTGACAAACTATTCTTAAATCCTCTAACAAGGTCACACCTAACAATGTGTTTTTAACCCTTAATAGGGTTGTCTCTTAACAGGGCTCACTTCAGAAGAGTGAAATTTTGGGGTACCTGTCCCAGTGGTTTTTCCCTTGACAGGGTTTCCACATTAAAAATCCATGTGTTATGTGTTATGTGTTTATTTTTTATTACTTTACTATTTTACATTTCACATATGCAATTCTAGATTGATCGGTATACTCTACATATTTACTGTGTTTCAGTAAATAGTTAACTTCTTATTGGTAATCATATAGAAGAGAGATTTACAAAGCAATCCAACAAGTAGTAGATTGATAAAAGTATTTCAAGGCATACATCTTGTAGGACAGAAGATAACTTGAGACATAATTTATGGTTATAAGTTTTAAGGGTTGATTTAGGGATTAATTGTTGAGGCCACTGATTCACCCCCCCCCCCCNCTGATTCCCCCCCCCCCCCCCCCTCTCAGTTATTACTAAAAATTGATAGCCTCTCCTATGGAGTAAGCTATTAGTGATCCTTCTTAGGCTTGTCTTCCTTGTCCCCATATACATCAAGACCATACTGTACATGATTTTAAGCATCATTATAAAAAAAGGGCTTTAGAATATGAACCCATATTGAGGGTTAAGGGGGATTCATTAACTCTTATGTCTACTCCATCTACATCTATATCATCTTCTACCTCGGCTCTTAATGTATTTGCATCTCTTTCAGCTCCATCTTTTGTATTGCTTCCTACTAATTTGGTGGATATTGATGGTCCTTTCCCTAATCCGTTAAAGGTATTCATCTCTTTTTCCTTGGATCCACCCCTCATCACTTATGAGAAAATTTATTATCTTTGTTTTATGTTATCTGGATACTCTTTTTAAGACATTACCTAGACATTTGTGAACCTATAACTATTTGAACTTGTGATAAGTACAGTTAGAAACACCAAGCCCATGGGTAGTTACCTATGACATGTTTTTCCAAAATTTATATATATTGTAGTAATTCATATAGCTATCAGAATGCATGTTATAATATTTAGATTTATTTTACTAGTTTACTTGTATACAAATCTGCATTCTACTAACCTTCCAGGAAAAAAGGAGCAGCTTGAGAGTGGTTAACAGAAATAAGAAGAAATGTTGAAGTCCAACTACTGTGAGGCCTACCCCAGTCTGACATAGTCTTAACACTATTTCTCATTTATATGCTCTCCAGTCAATACTAATTTTGCTATAGTCAGACTTTTGGGACACATCTATTACTTTATGGATCTGTGGAAACCTTTGCTTGTATACAAACACCTAATTATGTAATCAGAAAATCTATATAATACTCTATGTTAGTGATGCAGATTTCCCTACAGAACTTATTTTTGATGGTTTTGTATATTGGATTAGTATGTGGATGTTAGATATAATCAAGATGCAAATTTATTAAAAGTTATG
>MU223765.1:544288-572395 GCA_018584345.1 Thuja plicata
CAGTGGTGTGTTGTCATACGGCCTCTGCCCTCCACCCAGTCGACCGCCTCCTCTCCACCATTCCCTCTCCCCTTTCTTCTGCCCCGAGCACTGATAGTTCCCCCTCCACCTCTAGCGTCACCTGCGCTATTTACCAGTGCCACCCTCGACCTGCCTCTACCCACCCTACAGCCTCCTTCGCACCACCGCATATTACATAGGTGTCACCTCGTCCCCACTTTCTTCCCGGTTCATTAAAACCTGTTATCGCCGTCGCTGCCGACCGAAAACCCCACCTCTGCCATGAAACAGGTGCACAGTGCTTTAGAAAAGCCACATCCGCCCTCTTTGTCACTCTGTGGGAAGCCATGAAACCCTAGTCTGCAACACAAAAAAAAATGCAGAATATTAATATCAAAAATAAAACACAAAGGATTAATTGATATGTTAAAATTAAATCAGAGAGAGTTTTTAAAAACGTATAGAGTTCCGGGGTATTTATAAACTTTATTTTAAATCTTATTTTAAGATTAAATGGTTTAATATTCATAGTGGATTCCAAATTTAATCCAATTTGGCTTTGTTGCCAAAGTTGACTTTTTTTTGAGAATATTCTATTTCCCCTAAATTAATTTAAAGAGTAGATCTTAATTAAAATTAATAGACAAGGGAAGATCCATAATTATATAATATTGGGATAATTAGATTAGATTTTATAAAGATTTATTTTGGACTTTCTCTCCAAATCATATCTATGGACTTCTAAGATTATTCATTAGAGTTCATAGTTGATTTTGTTGACCATATAATTAGAATATTCTAGAGGAGCTTATAAATTAAGTAGATTAGTAAATGATTAAATTAGTTTAAATTTACATTTGATTTGCTTTTGTTAGATTTGATTTGTAAATGGATTTCAAATGTAATTCAAATTGAGTTTAGTTGCTATAGTTGACTCTTAGGAAGAGTTATCTAGAAGTGTATCATAATTAATCATACTCATATTAATATTAGATTTCTTTTAGATTTTAAACTTAATTCATTTGGATGTTTTGTTGATTATGTTGACTCTCTCTCTCTCTCTCTCTCTCTCTCTCTCTCTCTCTCTCTCTCTATATATATATATATAACAAGTTAGAAGAAATCATTGATTAGATAAAATAACCATAAGTTAAATAAAAATGAAATTAAAATATGATTAAAATCAAATTAGTTTTAGAAATCCATTGGAAAGTTTTAATTATAGTATTTTGGAAAGATTATTATTATTTTTAACTGGGTCATTAACCTAATTTGAGGTAGTTAAACATTTAAAGTATGGACTTAAGAAGTTTTAAGTTAAAAAGTATATAAAGTTTACATGTTAGAGCTTAATGATTATTACATTATGACTTTATTGAATCTTAATTTAATTAGTGTTTATTTAAATACCTGAGTTGAGAATTTTTTTATTAAAAAGGGGATTAAGTTCAACATGTTTAGTTTTTATAGAATGTTAGATTTGTTAATAATTTATCCTTTGGATTAATCCTTGATAAATATACTTCGATTATAGTATTTTTATTTTTACTTTTTTTTGGAGTAAATATATTGGCATTTGTTAAAATGTTGGGTTTGAATTAGGGGATATGTTTAGTAAGGATTTGAATTAAATTAACGATTAAATTACTTTAAATTTAACTAGTAGCCTTTATGTATTAATTTTGTTTGTGAGTTTAAAAGGACCATTTAATAGAATGTTTTATAATGAATTTTTCAAAGGCATATAAGGAAAGAAATGACTTCATCTTCCATAGCTAATATAACATGTTTGAGCAAAAAATTATGTTCTTTAGACTAAGGTTAAAGTGCCTAGATTTTGGGGCATGACAACTACGATGGAGAAACTCATCATGGAACCAAGAGACATGCCTACTATATTGTGTTAGAAACACTGAGAGGGGGGGGGTGAATCAGTGTTTGTCTATTAATTACTTTTCAGCAACTTAAACATAAATGAAACATACATTGAATGAAGCTTAACATAAGAACTCATAACACATGATATGATTACAGGGAAACCTTGATTAGAGGAAAACCCCGGTGGGAATTAGTACCCACAAATATTGTACTAGGTATAATGAACCTGTTAAAGTTCCTTTGCCTTGTTAGAAGCAGTCTTTACAATATGAGTACAATGCCCTGGTTAAAGGTTTGACCCTGTTAGGAGTCTTTTAAAAAACCATGTTAAAGGTACATGGTTCACTGCCTAGGCTCACTACCCAATAGGATGAAGGCTACAACCTTCTGAAAGATGATATACACTATATCAAAATGAGCTATTGTGATGACACTGTTGTCTGATCAGTTCCATGTATGTGTGAATGCTCTTAATCTCTTAAAGAGATATATCATATATTGACTTCATCTTACTTCCCTTAAATATCTTCCTCTTACATAATAATCAACTCTTGTAACATAACTTTATATTACATACTTATATGTTCATATCCGAATAGGTGCAACCCAATACAAGACACTAGTCGGCCCTACAAAAAAATATACAATGATTCTAAACAAGTTGGCTCAAGTGTGTTTACTACAATGCTAATTACATCATTATAAACATATAACCAAAGGTTCTTAGCCATTACATAACAAAATATTGCACGCCGATCAAAACACTAGTCGACTTCCATGCTTTGTCTTCTTGACTGCTGGTCTTACTGATCTTCTTGTAACTTCACCATACTATTGTTTCTTACTATGTGTGTCTAGATGTAGCATGTACATGTGTCATACAACATATATGAACATGCATAAGCTGAATCAATCTCTTGCATGTGCGCTAATGTGTTGATCGCTGAATATCTCTGTCTTCCCTATTTTCCATACTTAGTCATTTTGTCTTTCAAGACAGAAACTAAACATGACTTTGTTGCCATGATGAAAACACAAAATGAGTCATGCATCCTCAGGAAGTCAACTTTCCAACAATCTCCCCCTTTTTAATTTATGGCAACAAAGGAATGTGGCCAAGTTACTCAAAATGACTTAACACAAAAAATGACTGTATGTCATAACATCTTATTGATATATACATATACTTATCTACATATACACATTCTATATTACTCCCCCTTTGACATTAATGACAAAGGTGTACAAAAACTTGTAATTCTTCTACATACTTACTCCATGTAAACTTCAGGGTACACAATCTAAAGAGATTGGATCTCTTTCTGCTAGAATTTTTTCATTGCATCAATAGTTTGTAGATGCGCACGTAAGGCATATGTCTATATCTCCATTTTCATCAGATCCATGCAAGGACCTTGATCATATGTCACAATGGTGGCATCAATCTATTTTATGTTCTCATTAAGGACTGCTAAAGATGGCGCAAGTGCATTTCTCAACTGGGTTTGTCTTACTCTTATATTTCTAATTTCCAACTTAGCCTTCTCAATCTTGTCTATCTTCCCTTGGTAGACATTATTGCATATGTTAATGTCTTGCAAAGATGTCTTGACTGATTTTCTTATGTTTTCCACCATGATTTCTACCTCTTCTACCTTTTTAACGTTCTTAGAGGTGAACTTCATTCTGTCCATGCAGTTTGCTATGACTTTCTTTCCTTTAGCTGCTAAATCTTTCAATATGGATTGCCCAATACTTAAGGATTTTAAGTCTAAGGTAAATTTATTTACCAATTCATTCAGTCTATCATTCTTGTATTCATCTTCTACAATTTTAGTAGTAGAGTCTACTAAACTTGTAAAGTGTGATTTGAAGTTTGTCAAAATGTTATCCACATCTTCAACAGATTGGACTTTGGCTACTTTCTTGTTAGTAGGAACTAAGTCATTCAATATGTTTACTATTTCCAAAAAGTGAGGGTTCCTCATCACTTGTTTCTCCTTTGCTTTTTCCATAGCAAGAGCGCTGATCTTAATTAGGTCTTCTTCTCCCCATGCATCCAGACTTGCTGAATCAGGAGTTAACCTTGACAACAATGAGGTAGATGGTTGAGTGGATGGTGAGAATATAGTGTTCTGACTGGTATCCATGCATTCAAATTTTATTGGTATCTCTTTTATTGGTGTCTTATCACCTTGAGTCTCTTTTTCTTCATTTATGTCAATTGGATCATTGATGGGAACTTCATCTTGTTGTGCAGATGTATCATCAGTGCACATTTCTTTAGTGCTTACAAATGCTTTATCAACTGTGTCCATGTCTTTGTCAGATTTTTTCATGGATATCTTGATGTTATCGACCACTATAGGATCTTTTGAGTCTTTTTCTGTATCAAAAGTTATTGTCACTGTGGGCACTGAAACCTATGGACCTATTGTAGGTGCTTTATGAATTACTAGTTCTGTAGCGTGTTTGGGAGGAGTTGAAGTTACCTTGGTGGTAGGCACCATTGATGGATACATGTGTCTATCCATAAACACTTGTGCAAATGTCTTTTTAGTCTCCTTACCTATCTTCTCATACTCTTTGTTCATAATTTATAGGCTCCTTGTCTTAGTTCGAAGATGAGGCTTCACCAGATCTAACAAAATAGCCTTCTCATCATGCGAGCATACAGGGAGAAGATTATCCAATTTATCTTCTCTTATCCTCATGTCTTCCTCAATTGCATGTCTTTTCATGATTTCCAATATATTCCATAACTGATCTAGTATCACTAAGTTCAAGAACTGACTTCTTAAACTTGATCACATGAGATATGATCATTGAGTGTATCTCAGTCTTATCAATCTCTTGATATTTGTCATACACTTTAGCAATTGTATCTAGTCTACCTTCATTTACAATTTTGTTCTTTAAGACATTTAGACTAGCTCTAAATCCTACCTTAGGAGGAGCTTGAGTATTCTTTTCTTTGCTCTGTGTGTTCCTTGATGATGGATGATTTGTGGGCGCTTCTTTTCTTCCTCTAGACTTCTTACTTGGTACAGAAGGTGGAGAGGAATCTAAGTCAATAGTGTCAGAGGGCACAGAGGTGCTCTCTACTTTCTTCTTCTTCTAGATCTCTTCATTCTTCTCAAGTTCTTTAGCTATTTTAGCTTCTCTAGCTTTGTCGAGATCTTCTTGAGTGACTCCATGTACTCTTAGAATGTTAGATGTAATTATGTATGCCTTCCTTTTTTTATCAGCACTGTGTAAGATAGTCTCAACTTCATTGGTCTTCTCTCTCTAAGTGCCCCGCCTAGGCTCATTAGGATCTTTGGGCACATATAAAAGAACTTGTGCATATCCTTCTAACACATGTTCTTCCACTTCATAACCAAGAGGATGAATCCATTTGGTTCTAGGTTCAACTGCCTCCATGCAAGTGCAATCTGTTTCCACCATGAAACATATAGTATCCTTATATTTATCAACTATCTTCTAAGATAGTCTGAACCTTTTCTGCATCTTGATCCTAAATGTCTTGATATCAATATCCATGACATCCCTTGCACTACTCTCTAAAGTGGCCTTAAGTGAAATATGAGACATTGTGGGTTTTCCCCTATCTAGGTAAAGGTTTGCAACCTTTCCAACAATATTGAAATACAAGTAGATGATCAAAGATCCAAACCTGAATGTCTTTCTCCTGTCATGCTTGATGATTCAAATGTTGTCAATTAGTTGAGCACGCAATATCTCACATAGGTTGTATTGAGTGTTATCCTTCACCATTCTGATAGCTACTAGGACTATTGTTGTAGAGACACTGTCCAACCTACTTGCTTGCTGAAACTTATACCCAATTATCATTGGTAAAATTTTTATGTCATCTTCCTTGATAGGGTCAATTATCATTCCGCGATTGTCACTTCTAGATAGGCAAACTTGTTCCACTTTCTTCTTGACATCCTTACTAGTAGAAATAACCAGTCCAGTTTTATGGAGTCCAGTTAATACATGGATTAGGTCTGTAGTGATGCGCATAGGAACCTCACCAATCCAGTAAAGGTCATCATGTATTATTCTTAGAAAAATCTTCACCCATTCTTTCTCATCAAACTCATGCATATTAGAGTATTCAAAAATAGGGTTATCAATCAAGTGTGCGAACTCATCCTTGAATGTGTAGTCATTTTTCATCATAGATCACATATGAGTGGCTATGCTGACATCTCCTACTATTTCTTTCTTACACCAAATGTATGCATAGGTATCTTCCACGTGAACAACACCTAGCAGGGTTTTGGAGAAAGCCCCTTCCACATCATCCAGTATGGATTTGAATGGATGCTTCTTGAATACAAATCTCTTCCTCTCAGCAATATCAAATACAATTGGAGTCACCATACTTACTTGGAACTTGATTAAGTAGGGTTTAATGAAATTATGAAATGACATGACTGCTAGGGTTCCGTTTCAACTTCTTATCTATTTTCTTAACTTCCAAATATATTATGCTTCTGTGCTTAATGCTTAGTGCTTTAGTGCTCTCCAAATTGTGTGATCTCAAATGCAAGTGTGAAGAAGATCAAAAAATTAATTTCTTTTATAAAATCTACCGCATTTAATGTTTGCAAGTGTACGTGAATTACTCAGAGATTTTGTAAATTTGATCCTGATGCATTTTAGATGATGCATGAATGCATATAGAAATATTATATTCTAATAACCATGAATTCATAGGCGCATATTCGGAGGTGAGTATACCAACCGCACAGGGGTCCTAAGCTAGAATAGCTCCCCCTAAGACCAAGAAGGTCTATTCAAGCAGAAGTAGAGGATCCATCCACTGGGGATGCATCAACTACTTTGTAAACATCATTTTTCTTCTTTACTTCAACCCAAATTTTTCTTGAATCTTCTTTTTCTTGAACAAACTTGACTTCTCCTTTTTGTTCAAATAGTGATTTTTTTAGGTTCATCTTGCTTTTGAGTTATGGATCTGCAAAACCTTAAGATGTGTCCAGCCTTTCCACATGTGTGAAAAATTATAGGAGGTCTAATGCTCTTGTTCATCATGATGCATTGCTTTTTTGTGTGACCATTGTAGTTACATATCTGACATGTAGTGTTCTACAAATTTCTTTGAGGTTGATTTCTCTGATTGTTTTGATTCATTCTTCTTTGATTTGTTCTGCAATGTATAGCCCTGTGACCAAACTTATTACAAGAGAAACAATAACCATTGAAAGGTTTTACCTCTTTGCAATCTCTTTCCAAATGACCATGTTTGTTACATGCATAAAAAGTTCTATTAACTTGATTGATTTCCCCTTTAGGTGGATTTGTTTTAATCTCTTCAACATTTTCAAATTTCTTTGCTTCTGAAGGTGCTTCATGATCTTTATTTCATTCTTGTAATGAATTGATTTCAATTTGTGCCACACTGTATCCAAGATCAGCAGTGTCTCCTTTTTGTTTTTATACATTAAGTTGAGATTGAAGTGAATCAGAACTTGTGTGGAGTTTATCGATCTTATCTTTTGCTTCTACTAATTAAGATTCCAACTTCTTCTTTATGTTTTCCAATTCCAGGACTTTCATATTTGCTTTCAAGGGTTCATCATCTAGTTGTTTTCTTTCTTTGATCTTTCCTTCAATAGCAATTTGGCTGTCTATGAGCTATTCATCTAGATTTTCAATTTTATCTTTCAGAGACATATTCTCTTCATTGAGATTTTTGATCATTTTCCCTAAATCACTTGTAGAACAATCCTTCAAACCTTTTCTTAATTTCTTGATAAGTGAGTCATCAACTTTCAGTCTAAGTTCTTCATTTTCTTTTTCATATCTATCAAGATCTTCAAGAGCTACTTCAAGATTATTTTTCAAATGTTTTTCTTTTGCTGAGTCCATGATCTCCTCAAGTGGTTAAAATTATTTGCTGAGGACCAAAGCTCTGATACCAATTGTTAGAAACACTGAGAGGGGGGGGGGGGGGGGGGGGGNCTGAATCAGTGTTTGTCTATTAATTACTTTTCAGTAACTTAAACATAAATCAATTATAAATTGAATGAAGCTTAACATAAGAACTCATAACACATGATATTATTATGGAGAAACCTTGATCAGAGGAAAACCCCGATGGGAATTAGTACCCACAAATATTGTACTAGGTATAATGAACCTATTAAAGTTCCTTTGCCCTGTTAGAAGCAGTCTTTACAATATGAGTATAATGACCTGGTTAAAGGTCTGACCCTATTAGGATTATTTTACAAAACCTTTTTAAAGGTATATGGCTCACTACCTAGGCTCACTTCCCAATAGGAGGAAGGCTACAACCTTCTGAAAGATGATATACACTATATTAAAATGAACTGCTGTGATGACACTGCTGTCTAATCAGTTCTATGTATGCACGAGTGCTCTTACTCTCTTAAAGAGCTATATCATATAATGACTTCATCTTACTGCTCTTCAATATCTTCCTCTTACATAATAATTGACTCTTGTAACATAACTTTACATTACATACTTATATGTTCATATCTGAATAGGCGCAACCCAATACAAGACACTAGTCGGCCCTTAAAAAAAATATACAATGCTTCTGAATAAGTTGGCTTAAGCATGTTTACTAAAATGCTAATTACATAATTAAAAACATATAACCAAAGGTGCTTAGCCATTACATAACAAAATATTGCACGCTGATCAAAACACTAGTCAGCTTCCATGCTATGTCTTCTAGACTGTTGGTCTTACTGATCTGCCTGTAACTTCACCATAGTATTGTTCCATACTATGCATGTCTGGATATAGCATGTACATGTGGCATACAACATATATCTAAATGTGCATAAGCTGACTCGATCTCTTGCACGTGCACTGATGTGTTGATCGCTAAATATCTCTATCTGCCCTATTTTCCATACTTAGTCATTTTGTCTTTCAAGACAGAAACTAGACATGAATTTGTTGCCATGATGACAAAAAAAAATGAGTCATGCATCCTCAGGAAGTCAACTTGCCAACACATTGGATGAGTCACCATCTCAAATAATATAGGAGTATAGCTCTGCTATATTTCCTCAGTGCTCATTATCCTATTGAATTAGTCATCCAGACTTTATTAGATATGTCGTGGGTTGTTACATTTCCTTTTTATTCTACAGAGTGATTTAAGTCAAAATTTATCTTTATGTTTTGAATAAGTGTCAATCCTCTATATATATGGATTTTATTGTTATTTTGTAAGTTCAAATTTTTTGGAAAATATATTGTTGTGTCTTGCACAAGTTACTTTTCTAGTTTCGTGCATTTTTCTTATGTAATCAGTTTTTGAAATATAATGAAGTGATTTTGGTTTACATTATTTGTTAGTAGTTATTTAGTAGAAGCAACCCTAGGGGGCCCACTTGGGAGGTGGACTATATTAGATTTACTTTCAAAATTTACAAGATTTTGAATAGGAGTTTACTGTTTCATTTCTACAACATTAGTTTCATGTATGTTCCATTAAGTAGTCAAGTTTGTTTACCTTTCTTGCAATAATAGCATAGGTTTCTTTCATGCATTTTTACTTCCTGAAGCATAATAGTATGACTCTTTGAGAAAATTAGTGCACATATTGTGCTGTCCCATTTCAATTATATGTCCCTGGGTTGAAAATTTAAATGCACTTCATGATAGGAAAAGTAATCCTTAGTTTGAATATACTATTCCTAGGAGAAGATTTGGCATGATTACTAGTACCTATTGTGAGGCAAGTCATTTTTGGTGTCATTTTCGGGGATGGTTTCAAGATGAGAACCTTATTGAGTTATTTTCCATTTTTATTAGATAGTTTCGTGCTTTCTAGATAGAATTTTGCAGTCTTGAACTTGCTTCAAAAGTGTGAAGAAATTACTTGCATGCATCGAAGAGGAAGAAGATGAGATGAATATGGAAGATTTCTTCCAGGAGAGTCTGCAAATCTGAATGAAGAAGTTGAATTACCTTTTTTGACACAATTCCTAAATTTCTTGTAGCATCTTCCTGTGAAGCAATGCATTTTGATCCAGTTGGCCTTTGGCCCTTCGCTAAATTCTTGGCCATTTTCTTGATAATTCCATTCCAAGTGCACCTATTGTCCATAATCATATAGCTAATATTCCTTTCTAGCAGAAACTCCATTATAATATACCTCTTGTAATGGCACAACCTATATTTCCATTTCCTCTTCCAATCCTTATCAATAATGCTAATCTCAAAAACATACCCACTATTGCACTTGAAAAGTTCTGTGGCCTAATAACCGACCACCCTAACACCTTTCTGTTTTAGTTTGAAATTCTCAATCAAATATTTGACTACAATAGTAATGGCCACAAGCTCAATTTTTTTCCAGAAACATTGAAGGACTCCACCCTATGATGGTTTATGGGCTCAAGAGCTAATGTAGCAACCAACTGGGATGAAATGCAGACTCTATTTCTACAAAAGTACAAAGACTATTGCAAGTGGGGTGACCCAAGAGGTGATGAAATTTTTTGAATGTCATAGAAGGAGGATGAAACTCTGGAAGATTATGTTTCATACTTCTTGTACAACATGCAGAAGAATCCACAACATGTGTTGGAGGAGGATTCACAGAAACTAATTTTCTTGAGGGGTGTAAATGATAGTTGTTTGGAAGTACTAGACCTCATGGCTGGAGGAGATATATGTCAATCTTCCTAGGATGACCTTAAGAAAATCTACCTCAATTATTCAAGATCAATTGTCAAAAAGGGCAGAGGATTTTGGTCTACAGTTACTAAGGGGAATAGCTCGGGCATTTCTAAGTTGGAGATCTAGAACCTTCTATCATATTTCAAGAAACATATCATTAATGATTTTTCTACACACCTGGACACCAGGACTACCAAAAAGAAGTATGCATATGTTGAAGCATAGATAGCTAAGTATTTTCCTCACTATCGCAAACAAAAGAAAGATTATGGATGCAAGCTAGTGTTGAACTTAGAGAGCCAACACCTGCCTACTGAGTAAATGAAAAAAGAAGGAGACGATGAGAAAGTTTCATTTGTTGCTCAACTTCAGCCATGGGCTTCAAGACAAGGTATTCCTCAGGATCCCTTGCAATTTTCTAGTCCTTATAATAATTAATGGCAAAACCAAAATTATCAAAATCCTTTTCAGTACTCCCAACCTTCTTGGAATAACTAGTGGCCTAACAAATAGCAAACCCAGTGGCCTAACCAACAACAAAACCATTGGCCTAATCAAACTCAAAATCAATGGCAGCCACCACAGGGGAATCGGCAACCATATATCCAATGGAGAGGGCCTCAAAAATGGCCTAACCAAAATCCTTGTTATCTACCCTTACCACCTCCAGTATCTCAACCTATAATAATGCCACCTCCTGCAGCCACAAGTCCTACTTCAAATAAAAATAAATTACCTGCTCAGCATCAGCCTAATCCTAACAACAAGAAACAACATCAACCAATGTATGTCACTGATACTCATTAATACCCTACATTTGTACTAGAGATATCTGATATCCATTTGAGATACGGTACTACTCTGCCTACACCCCAACCACCTACTATAATAGAAGTTCCAAACATTCCTACAACATCAACACCACTACCAAAGTTACTTTTCCAAATACTATTCAACCAACTGATATACCAAGTAAAACTAATGTTGACAGCTCAATTAATCCTCCCTTTCCACAAAGGCTTAGCATGGAAAAATCTATACCCCAAGAAGAAACACCATTTGATATCCTTGAGCAACTCAAAAACATGCATATCCAGCTTCCTCTATCCCAAGATATCAAATATGTTCCTCTTTATGGAAAATCTATTAAGGAAGCATGCCTTAAAAAGCTTGGATGTAAGAAGAAAGATCCTAAAACAGTCCATGTTATAGGAAAACTTGTAGATATTATGTTGGGGAAGATATTCATACCAAAGTATTCTAACCCTAGAAGCCCAGATGTTTATCTTATAATTAATGGTCAGTCTATGAAAAATTATCTAGCTTATTTGGGAGGAGCTATAAATGTCATGACTAAGGATAGCATGCATAGGTTGAGTATAGAGGGATTGAGAACCATGTCAACATTCTTACAACTTGTAGATAGTTCCATTGTAACCCTAGATGGCATCATAGAGGATATAGCAATCACATTAGATTCATGGGAATATCCTGCAAACTTCTTGATATTATCACCTAAGGTAAAATTTTCTAGCTATCCAGTTATCCTTGGAAGACCTTGGTTAGCCACCACTGCTGCCAATATTAGTTGTAGATCAGGTAACATGACAATTTCAAATGGCCAAGCAATAAAGAAGTTAGCATTATATCCTCCTTCCCAACCCAACCAGATTTGGGAAATGAGGAAGAAGAGATAAATTATGTTTTTTAAATAATAATGTTACACAAGAAATCCTTCCTAAAAACATGAGAAGAATATGATGTGATTCAAAGTATCCTTACCAATGAGTGTATCATAGAAAAATATATTTCTGGAAGTTCTGTTCTATAGTTATGTACCTATGAAGATTGTGTTTTTCTAGAAACACCTGATATTATCAATCAATTACTACCCTATGAAGTGGCAACAAGCCCAATTTATGAAGTGTCAATACTAGAGCTAACAACTACTGTAGAACTCTCTCTTGGTCACAATCTTCATGTTAACAATAAGTTGTCACCACCATAATTGGCATTGTTAACTAAACTCTTGTGTAAGCATGAAAAAGCATTTTCTTGGGATTATAGAGAAATAAAAATCCTAAACCCAAAGCTCTATACACATAGAATCTACATCAATGAAGGTAGTCTACTACTTCGTCAACCCTAGAGAAGAATTAACCTAGCCTTGAGAGAAATAGTCAAAACTGGGTTGCAAAAATTGTTGGATGTTGGTTTTATATATCTGATCTCTGATAGTAAATGGGTATCACCTTTGGTCAAAGTGCCTAAAAAGGGGGGTAAATGAAGAATCTATGTAGATTATAGGGAATTGAATAATTCCAAAAAAAAGGACCATTTTCCATTGTCATTTATTGATCAAGTTCTAGACACCTTAGCTAGAAAGAAGTACTTCTCTTTTCTAGATGGATACAACAGTTATAACTAGATCAACATTGCTCCAAAGGATCAGGATAAGACCACATTCACATGCCCTTGGGGAACATATGCATATTATGTGTTACCTTTTGGATTATGAAATGCACCAACTACTTTCCAAAGAGTTGTAATCAATATTTTTGCTAACATATCACATGATTGTATGGAAATATACATGGATGACTTCACTACATTCGATGTTACTTTTGAGGATGATTTGAAGACCTCAGAAAAAGTTCTAATCAGATATCAAGAGCACAACCTATCTCTCAACAGTGAGAAATGTTTCATGTTGATGTAGGAAGGAGTAGTGTTGGGACATTTTATCTCAGAAGCCGGTATTCAAGTAGACCCTGAAAAAATAGAGGTAATTCTCACATTGACTACACCTACTAATAAAAAATATGTTAGATCCTTCTTAGGACATGCTGGATGTTATAGGCATTTCATTCAAAACTTTAGTCAAATAGCTAGTCCTCTATATACATTTCTTATAAAAGAGGCCAAGTTTGCATGGACAAAAGTTTGTGATGAATCATTCCTGCAGCTCAAGTCACCTCTGACAACTGCACCAATACTTAGGGTACCTTATTAATCTTTACCATTCCACATACATATAGATGCTTCTGACTATGAAATAAGTGTTGTCTTAGGACAAATGTCTAGTAACCTTGAAAATGCAATTTACTATATGAGCAAGAGTTTATATGGACCAGAGTTAAATTACACAGTGAGTGAAAAAGAATTGCAGGCACTATTTTATGATTTGAATAAATTCCACCATTATGTAACAGGCTATCCTATCTTTGTACATACTGACCATGCAGCAATCAAGTATCTTATGAACAAACCTCCCATTTTAGGAAGGTTAGCAAGATGACTTCTTCTTTTGTAGGAATTTGATATAACCATCATTGACAAGCCATGGAAAGAAAATGTGGTAGCATATTATTTATCCAAAATCTAGAATGTTGCCAATGATACTACTGTGATACATGCCACATTCCCTGATGAGAATTTGTTTCATACTGATATCAAGAGTCCTTGGTATACTAATATAGCTAATTACCTTACCACTAGAAAAACACCCACACATTTCTCCCTAAAGGATGGAAGAATGCTTGTAGAGAAAAGCTTCCAATTCTCTTGGATTGACAACACACTATTTTATACTGGTCTAGACCAAGTCATGAGGATGTGTGTGTGGTAAGATGAGACATATGATATCCTCGATGATTTTCATGATGAGCCATGTGGAGGACACTTTGTAGCTAAGAGAAAAGCCTTGAAGATCATAACAATAGGTTACTATTGGCCCACACTTCATAAGGATGTGGCCAATTATACAAGAAAATGTGATAAATGTCAGAGGATGGGTCATCCAACAAAATCAGATGAAATACCCCTAAATTTGCAAGTGGTGGTGACACCATTTGATAAATGGGGCATGGATTTCATTGGTCCCATAGACCCTCCACCTAATAGGAAATCCTACATCTTGGTATGCATCGATTATCTAACCAAATAGCTGGAAGTAAAATCCATGAAGCATGCACAAGATAATAAGGTAGCAGAGGTTTTGTATGAGGAAATATTCACCTATTATGGTGTGCCAAGAGAGCTTGTAATTGATCAGGGAGCACAATTCACATCTAATCTGATAACATAACTCATTAAAGAGTAAAATATCAGACATCAAAACTCCATTCCCTATCATCCTCAAGCCAATAGTTAGGCATAAGTTACAAACAGAGAGATTGAAGCCATTTTAACAAAAAATAGTTCATCTAAATCACCAAGATTATAGTAGCAGACTCTCAGAAGCAGTCTAGGAATATAGAAAAAGATGGAAGACAACCAAAGGGTTCACACCATTTGAATTACTATATGGGAAGGCCACAATGTTACCAATTGAATTTTAACACAAAACTTTGCGCACTGAGATGGAGTTAAACATCAACCTTCTTGCAGCACAGAATGAATGCCTACTGCATCTCAATTCCTTGGATGAGATGCACAAATATGCATTGGAGTGCACTGAGATAGTACAAAAACAAAGGAAGAAGTGGCATGACACCCATATTAAGAGAAAATAGTTTCAAGTTGGTGATTGGGCATTACTGTATGGTTCCAAATTCCAAGAGATACCAGGTAAGTTGCAAACAAGATGGCTGGGACCATATGAAATAAGTCATGTCTTCACCAATGGCACAGTCCAGTTGACAACTATTGACCTAGTACACTTCAATTTATTGGTTAATGGGAATTGGATTCATCTATATCATCTTCCCTAGACCAAAGAAGACTTCCTGCAACAATTTAGACATCCAACTCCAAATGAGCAACAGGTAATACTTCCTGTAGTAGAGGGTACAAACCTTCTTCCTGCAGCTTCAACATAGCATTCCTTCAAGTATGCAGATAATAAAAACTTCATGTTCAAATTAATTCCATTTCTCCATTCACTTTCGATATTCTTGTTTTTAGAATATTTAATTTCTTTAGCTTCCATCCACCCATCCTCCACACCATCACAACTTTTTAGTTCTATGTTTCAAATAAGAGCCACATCAGCTGACCCATTCAGCCACTAGCATCATTCCACTCTTGCCACCTTTTTTCTCGCATGTGTGATAATTGAATGACAGGTATAAAATTTTCAAAAAAATTCCACTTTTAGCACATAGATTTAGGTAATTATATCTAGTACTGCAATAAATCTATGATTGCAGCATTAAGCCAATTTTGTACCTCGTGCCAAGTGTGGACACTTGTCAAAATTTCATAGGAGGAAGGTAATTGTATTAAGTTCTTATGTCATTTCTAATTATCCTTGTCGTTACTTGTAAAGATTGCTCATCAACTCAAATTTGTACTTTGGCCTTGTCTCACTAAATCTCGTTACTATCTAGCACAATTTTTGTACTGTTATTCCCAAATTATCCCTGATTTTCATACTTGATGTCACCCAAAATGACTATAATTAAACTATGTGGTAACTCACAGTTAGAATTTTAATTTCTTCTATTAAGCGTCATTATCATTATTTATGTCAAGAACAAAAAGATATTGCAAGAGAAGCTCTATAGTTTTAAGAGGAGTGGTATGAAATAAGGTAATCGTCAATTGCACAGAAGAGGAGTTGAAAATTTGACAAGCTTATACTACAATATAAATTTGAAGGAAAAAATTTTGAACAAATGGAAGGCAAGTTGCAACAGCATGAGCCAATTGTTCATGGAATTTTTCTTAAATATGTCGAAGCAATGAGGAGATTTAATGCATGTGGTTGGTTGGGTTATTTCTTTAAATTAACACAGTTTGATGAAGAAGCAGTAGCTAAATTCACAAATACATTTGAGGAAGGGAAAGCAACCGTATGGGGTTTAATGGTTGTCACGATAGAAGAATAAATAGTAGAGGTAACTGGGTTACTATAAATTAGGGAACATTACCCCAATGTGCATGACATCATGTTAGCACGAGTCCAGTTTACCCTTCTAGGTGACCCTCCTCTAGAGATTAATAAGCAAGGGTGCAAATGAATGTCTCTTCCTCTTCCATTTAACAAGATGACCACACACATTATCAGGTATTTTACCTATGAGGGAAGATTTTCAAATTTGTATGCACATCATTTCAAGTTACTTAGCTATGTAAGGCATAACCTTCTAGTAAATGTTCATAATTTCTTGTTTAATATGCTAAGCATTAGTGCTGAGGAAACCCAAAAGGAATACAAATTCTCTCTCTCATCATGCCCTATTCAAATTTATAGTAGAGAAATCCCTTAGGGAAACCTCTTGTATGACATGGTCATAGTTTTTTCAGCGTAAAACCCTACAACCTCAGGTTGAGCCTATTGAGAAAATTAGTAATGATGATGCGACACCCACTAAACCAGCTATTGAGCAAGTCAACCAAGAAATAGAACCCAAAAAATCTCAAAAAAATAGGCCTTCACCTACTCATATGAGCAATGTACTTACCCATACCCAAAAGAAAGGAAAATGAAAATTAGGAGAAGGAAAAAAGTAAATTTTGTTCCTGTAGCTGAACCACAAAACCCTATAGCTTCAAAAGGGAAGAAAATAAAATAGCCTCCTGTAGAAGCTACTCCTACAGTAGAGAGACCAAATAAAGCTAGTTGAAATAAGGTTGTGGAGGTTGAGAAAACTCCTGTAAGAAGAATCCCTAGAATGAGAGGACAACTTCCTAAAGGGTCCCTAGAAAGCCAATCTGTTTCTCCCAAACAAGCTGATATAGAACCCCATGTGCAGTATGTTCCAGATGATTCCCCAACTTACAATGAAACTACATATATTTCTCAAAACTTAAATGAGAAATGTGAAGTTGAACCTACTGTATGTTAGAAAAACACCCAAGAGAGCCATCAAAATACCCTAGAAATAAATGAGGAAGAAGTTAAAATACCTCATCAGTCAGCCCACTCACAGAATGCCCTAGTGCCTTATAAAAGAACCTAGTTTACTAGCTACTTAGAGAAATCATGGAGAAAATAGAGGAGGTAGAACAATCAGATAAAATATTGTGGTCCACCCACTTTTTAATCACTTCTCTTAGGCTTATACAATAAATTTGTTTCTAAAACAACCATATGGAAAGAGGAAAAGAAGAGAATGCAAAGGGTAATAAAAGACCAAGATGAGGAAATAGAAGACCTAAAGGAGCAATTAGCAAAGAAAAAACAAAGAATGGATCATGCCCTGAAGTTGGTTGATCAGATTATCCCTTGTAGACCTCCTCCTAGGGTCTATGCTATTTGTTTAAAATAATAGTTCCTTTTGTTTCAACTTATGATGACCTTAAAGAATATAGACTCTGATTTCAAAATGGCCTAGGAATTCTATAGCCTATTTCAAACCCTTCCTTCATGGAAACATAACCTACTCTCTGAGTTATACATGCAGAACTCCATTATCCCAGGAGAAACCGAATGGAATCCTTTACTATATATTGGGGATCTACACCTGAGGGAATTAATGTCCTGGATGCATAATGAAGAAAACTATGAAAGATAGTTAGACAACTACAAAGATCAGGATAAGTTAGAACCATTACCGTTAAGAGATGAAAGAAGAAAAACTAATGTGCTCCTCAGGGATTGGTTCAACCTCACCTATGGAAGTATAAAAGTAGAAACTAAGAATAAAATATTTACTATCAAAGGAGAAGTCTATGCAGAATATGAGGGGATGTCCTACTTTGTTTTTTAGAGAGCCCTAGTTGGTGCTAGAAGTAGGTGGAATAGACTTCCAGAAGAATTCAAGAGATCAGAGATACATAGCCCTATTAATCTTGAGGTGGTGATCCATAGAGAACCAAAATATATCTAGCTAGGCAGGTAGATTAGATGCAAGCTCTGGTGTCCCCTTACAATGCATCCACCTATGCTCCTATGGTCACTTTATGATGTCAATGTTGCAAGGCTTGATCAACTATAGTAGGGATATAGGGTGGATGTCTGGGAAAAGACCAGAGGCTTATAATATACCTTAAAGAGCTGAAGAAGAGGAACGATAGAGGTCACAGAGTTCTACAGAATTGCAAAGAAATGCAATGCTTGAGGACAAGAATTTTACTTGTCAGGGGGTAGATGATGAGACAATTTATTATCTTTGTTTTATGTTATATTGATACTCTGTTTAAGACATTACCAAGACATTTGTGAACCTATAACTATTTGAACTTGTGATAAGTACAGTTAGAATCACCAAGCCCATGGGTAGTTAGCTATGACATGTTTTGCCAAAAGTTATATATATATATATATATATATATATATATATATATATATATATATATATTACAGTACTTCATATAGCTATCAGATTGTGTGTTCTAATATTTGAATTGATTTGACTAGTTTACTTATATACATTTCCGCATGCTACTAACTTGCTAGGGGAAAAGGAGCATATTGAGAGTGGTCGACAACATTAAAGAAGAAATGTTGAAGCTAAGCTGTGATGAAGATAATCATCATGGAATTGAGAGAAATGCCTACTATATTGGAGGAGCCACCATATAATAGAATATAGGATTATATCTCTGCTATATTTCCTCAGCGCTCATTATCCTGTTGAATCGGTCATCCAAACTTTATTACATATGTTGTGAGCCATTACATTTCCTTTTTCTACTATGGCGAGATTTAAATCAGAACTTATCTTTATGTTTTGAATAAGGGTCAATCCTCTATATATATGGATTTTATTTTCAGTTTGTAAGTTCAAAGTTTTTGGAAAATATATTGTTGTATCTTGTACAACAAGTTACTTTTCTAACTCTGTGCATTGTTCTTACGTAATCAATTTCTGAAATATAATGAAGTGATTTTGGTTTACATTTTTTATTAGTAGTTAGTTAGAAGTATCTAACCAAGGGGGCCCACTTGGGAGGTGGACTAGATTAGAGTAGATTAGATTTACTTTCAGCATTTATAATATTTTGAATAGGAGTTTACTATTTCATTCCTACAACAATAGATTCATGTATGTTCCTGTAGCACTTGCAAGGATAATTATGGTGAATGTTATGGGTTGATAGAGTAGGTTTAAACTAAGTTTTTAATTTTTAGCATTAATTCCATTAAGTATTCAAGTGTGTTTTCCTTTCCTACAGAAATAGCACGGGTTTCTTTCATGCATTTTTACTTCCTACAACATAGGTAGTATGACTCTTTGAGAAACTTAGTGCACATATTGTGATGTCCTATTTCAATTATACGTCCCTAGGTTGACAATTTAAATGTACTTCATGATAGGAAAAGTAATCCTTAGTTTGAATATACTATTCTTAGGAGAAGCTTTGGCATGATTACTAGTGTCTATTGTGAGCTGGTTCAATCACCTCACTTCCATATATCTCTCTATTTATACAACCTATCAACATGCTATATACATAAGTTTTGTCAAGTGCAATTATTTATGTTTTGCCTATTTCACCTCTGCATGTTCATCAAAGTTTTAATGGGTCTTAAGGCTTACTAAAATTTATGTAAAATCTTCTCATCCTTCATTTAGCACAAGTTCGAGCAAGGAACTATCCCTAAATTTCATCATTAGAAATCCATTCCTACAACCAATCTGTTTGCATCTATGTTTGTAGTTGAGGAAGCTCTACCTTCTCTAGAGTTTTTCACCATCCCTCCCAGCACTTGAAAATGTAATTCCTATCTTGAAAACCTCATTTTGAGTCACCTACTTCCTTTGAGGCATGTATATTTGACTCTCTCGAGGAAATTCCAACATTGTCATCTATCTTTACAAGATCGTTGATGCTTGCCTTGGTGGATTTATTCGATGAATATGTTGAGACAACTTCATCCTTGGCTCTAGCTACTAGAATATTTAGGAGATAATATCTACCATGCACTTCCTCTTTTTGTTTCATTTTTTTCCTATCTTTCTTATATCTCTTTTCAATATTCTGGGATTATGGCAAGCGTTGGGGGTATTTAGGCCTTCTTCCTTGTTGACCTAGATTTCTATTTTATCTTTGTCTTTATGTGCTCCTTTTAAGATTTGAAAACTTTGGGACCATCATGAGTAACTCATATATAGATATACACATTAATTTATTTTACTACTATGTGTTCTCTAGACGCTAATAATCAGATCCTTTGTCTCTTTGTGTGTTTTTGTCAATGTTGTGGGTATCATGTGTCATTTGTTGCAAGACAACATTATATGGGAGTATCTCATTATGTTGACATGATACAAAATCTCTCTCCTTGGAATGACTTGTGTTCCCTTTCCATGTAACACATTTCATTCTAAGGGGTTTATCATATCTATATGATCACATATCTAGATTTATTATTTTATCTGTTGCCTTTGTGGGAGCTTAGCCATTGTCAAAATCAATCAATGAACCATTTATATTTTATGTCTATCCTACAATGAAATTTTTAATAGTCACATATGTCACCCTATGATGTGATTACCTAACATAACAAAACTTTTTAGGTCTATACCAACACAATCTTTTAATCTTAGCGATTACTATCACATTTTGCATTTGACTAGCAATCATTTAGTCATTTTGTAGCAGATTTGTTGCTTTTCCATTTCGCATGTTTTTATGTAGCTAACATGTTGTGATGATATATATTAGCATTATCTCATGAAGGCTTAGGTCTCTTCTCTATGGGAAAATCCACATAGATAAGTGTATACAAGTCCTAACCTCTCCACAAGTTGTACGATGTTCCCAACTTTCTTCAATCCCTCAATGGGATAGTTTATACTTCCCTTACACAAATCAATGAGTCCCTTCTGCCAATATGACTCCCTTTCAATTTGTTCTACTCTAAGTTCTCAATTTCCTAGAGACAACTTCTCCTAACTAGTCCCAACCTGGACTAATTTCACAACCACTCTCTATGACTTATCATTAGGGTTGTGACCCTTCTATCTATCCTCAAGGATATATTTCCCACAATAATTTAGACTCTACCAATCTTCAAACTTGTAAGTCTCAGAATTGACCTGGGTGCTACTAGGTATCTTAACTATTTTTCCTCACTTATGCAGATAGTGGATATGGGACCAAGCCTATACAATAATGATTTTGGGATCCTCTAGCATACCTCTAACCAACTCCAAAGCAACATACAATAGCCCTAATACAACACCCTCAAACTGTCATAGTGACTCTCTAAGCTAATTAATCATTTTAGTCTAGGGTCTAATGGAATGGCTCAAGAATGGGAACATAGGATTAATAAATTTACTTGGTGGTCTTCAACAATATCCAAACACTTCAAAACATCCAAAAAATTAGCCCCAAACAATTATTGTCTTGCTCATGTCCGATAACTCCTTCTACACTGGCTAAATACATGATGATATTTAGCCTAGGGAATCACCATAGAAGAAAAATTAAATCTTCCCCAACTCCAATCCTTTTAATTCCTAAAGTAAATTTACTTAAATTTCTTTTCACCAAGGGTCATTGAATTCCAATGGTGAAAATGCAAGTTAGGGTCACATCTCCATAACAGTGCCAAATAATGAGCATTTCAAACCTGCTCTAATAGAGAAATTGATAACTCACACAAATGAAGACCAAATTAATCCAACCAAATAATACAAAAATAAGGTTCATTCCCCTACCTTGCAACAATAATTGATCTACTTTTTCAATCCGTACAAGACTGTACAATACATAAAATTGCTTAGAAATGGTGGTTTTCTCATTAAATTTTGTTTCAAAAGGTATCCTGGCTCAATCTCCCCATTGGACATGCTTCATACATCATAAATATGTCCCCATAATAGATCCAACTAGGTAAAAATATGATTTTGACCGTTGGCAGCAAAGTTGCAACAATCAAGCAACTTTTTGAAATGTTGCATTGACAACTTTTTGCAACATTGACAACATTTTGTCAATTTCCACCCATTTTTACATTAATTCATCCCAATGGATTGGGAATGAATCAAGACCTTTAGGGATGATGAAACACATCCAAATAATTCCTAAGAGACCCTTCTGCAATACAAAAGACAAAAAAATCAAAAAACACCTAAAGACATAGTTCAGTGAACTAAGGAATCCTTGGTTTATAGATGCACCAAAAGATACTTGTCCACACAAGATGAACCAACATATACATGCTATGATGGTTCCAAAAAATTCCTTATTACATTTTGAAAACAAAACAATTAAAATAGAAGGCTTAGGTGCCCTGCACCATGCTACCCATGACAGAAAAACTCAAGTCCCTTTGAGGTGGATAGAAGAAAAGATGAAGCCAGCCTTCACAATAGCCTCATTGGTCATCCAAGTGGCATCCTCCAGTGGTTTACCCTTACATTTCAGTAGGTATTCATAATATTTCTTCATCTTGGTTTTCTTAGACACCCTTGTTTCCAAAATAGAGTCAATCTCCAATGGTTCAGATTTAGGAAGATATTTCAATAACTCCTCTTGCTAAGAGTTTGATTCACCTACAAGAAACACATTATATGAAACACCTTTGAAAGCATAGAGGTCAGAAACATTAAAAAAAGGAGACAAATGTATATGGTTAGGAAAATCAATGTGATAAGCATTTGATCCACATTTCTTAAGGATCTTGAATGGGTCAATTTTCTTCACCATCAACTTAGTGTATCTCTCCTTAGGTACCCTTTCCTTTTTCAAGTGGACCATGACTAAGTCAAAAACTTGGAAATTTAACTCTCTTATCTTTTTACAACATGTTCTTTATATTTCATAGAGGTACGCTCCAGTCTAGACTGAACTTTCTCATGAATGTCCTTCATCACTATCACAAAATCTTTTGCAAGAGCACTAGGCTACTCCATGCCACTAACATCCCTTAGCTCAAAGACACCTCTTGGGTGCCCACCATTAAAAATTCCTTGTACTTGTGGTAACTGAATCATTATAAGAGAACTCTACTTGAGCAATTATGGAATCCCAACTTGAACCATGGGCTTGGGTAAGACATCTCAATAGGTTTCCAAGTCATCTACTAATAAATTTAGTCTATCCATAAGATTGAGCGTGATATGCTGATGACAAACAAACATTTGTACCCAACTTATTCCATAGGGTCCTCCAAAAGTAATCAAGGAACTTAGGGTCTCTATCTGAAATTATAAACATTGACAAACCATGCAACCTTACAACTTCCTTGAAGAAAACCCCTGCAATATGAGAGGCATCATGTGTAGTCCTACATGGGATGAAGTGAGCCATTTTTAAAAAATTTCTACTATAACAAAAACACTATCATGACCATCCTTTGTCTTGGGAAGTCTAAGGACAAAGTCCATGCTAATGGAATCCCAAGGCTTTCATGGGTTAAGAAGTGGAGTATAGAGCCCTGAATTAGAAGTATGTCATTTGGATCTCTAACAAACCAAAAATGTTTCCACAAAATTGATGACATCAATCTGCACCTGTGGCCAAAAATAGAATCTCCTAACCAACGCTAATGTCTTATCTACCCCAAAATGCCCTGCAAGACTACCACAATGTTTCTCCTAGACAATATTTTCCCTCCTAGAAATCTGAGGGACACAAAGTAACCCCCCTTTAAACAACAATCAATATTGAATCAAAAATTTAGAAAATTCAATGTTATACCATTCAGGTATGTCCATACAAACCTTTTAAACTTCCTTGATTTCATCATCCCTTGCATATATATCATTCATAGCTCAGATCCCTGTACTTTCCAACTGCATATTCTAAACTATTAGAGTCCTCCTACTTAGGGCATCAACAACCTTATTAGCGAAACCATTTTTATTCTTAATAGTGAAATTTCAGGATTGTAGAAATTTCATCCACTTAACATGTCTATGGTGTATTTTTTCTTGTCTATTAAAGAAGCTTAATGTGTGATTATTAGTGAAAACAATGAATTCTTGAGACAATAGGTCTGGTGCCATTTTCTTAAAGATTGGACCATAGCATACATCTCAAGTTCATAGGTGGAGTATTTTTGTCTGGCTTCATTCAGTTTTTAACTGAATAAAGCAACTGGTCTTCCATTTTGGCTAAGGAAACCCCCTATATCCTTGTTACTTGCATCACATTCTACCACAAAAAATTTGTGAAAATCAGGTAACACTAGGACTGATTATTCTACAATCTTCTTCTTTAGGATTTCAAATGAATCCTTGGACTTTTTAGACCACACAAAGACACATTTCCTACTACCCTAGATGGTGTTGATTATAGGAGCACAAAAACCACTAAAATTTCTTAGAAAATTCCTATAAAAACTATATAAACCATGAAAGATTTTTACCTTTGATGTTGAATTAGGTGGTGGCCAATTTAGAATAGCTTCTACCTTTTTTGGATCCATCTGTAAACTTCCTTTGGATATCAAAATTCCCAAAAATACCAACTCTTCCTGGAAGAATGAACACTTGTCAATGTTTATTTTCAAACTTTCTTCATGAAGTTTCTTAAGGACCAAATCAAGATAATGGAGATGCTCTTCTCTACTGCTGCTAAAAACCAGTATGTCATCCAAGTAGACTACAAAAAAATTGTGAAGAAAAGGTTTCAAGACCTCATTCATCAAGCACATAAAGGTGCTTGGTGCACTAGATAAGCCAAAATTCATGACTACCCATTCAAAAAATCCCTCATTAGTCTTAAATGTATACTTTCATTCATTTCCCTCTCTAATCCTTATCTGGTGATAACCATTTTTTAGATCAATCTTGGAATAGTACTTAGCCCCTCCTAAGAAATCCATAAGATCCTCCATCCTCGGCATTGGGAACTTATATCTAATGGTTATCCAATTTATATCCCTTGAGTTAGTACACAATCTTCAAGTATCTTCAATTTTGGGTGCAAGTACTGCATGTTGGAGATTTGCTTCTATGCAAATAATTGACTGAATGTTTGTCATTGATGACAAGATATAGTATACAGTAGTGAACTATATTCAGTTTTTAATATAGACATATTAAATCCTTGCATGGGTTTTTTTATGTTTCAGACATAGTTACTACACCTTGTACATTCACGTAGAGTCAGATATGTAGTTTCAGTTGAGTTATGTTAATTTGTTGTGGTAGTTTCAGTTTATGGAGATTATCTATTAAAAGCTGACGTAATTACATTATTTCTTGAGTTACGCCTATCTTCAAGATATTCATGTTTGTATTCATGTTTAGTTATGAGTTAAAGATAATTATCTAAAGGTGCTAAACATGTTCTAACAAAATTGGTATGATTGAGTCAATTTGGTAGAGCCGACTATGTGAAGCGTCGCATCTATTCAGTTTGAGTTGTGTGATTCTAATCATGTTGTGTGCTTGATTTGGCCGACTAAAGAAGTATTTAAGGGACTCCTAAATCTGAATAAGATAACATATTTTGGGGAAGATACTTATAGTATTTCATTTAATGAATGCTAAGTGTGAATGATAAGAGAAGAGACAAAAAAAGTACAGAACAAAATGTCCATTGTTTTGGGATAGTAAAGACATTTCATTCATCAAGAAAAGATCTATGTGAAGAAGAAGTGAAAGAATACAATACACTAGAACTAATCAAGACAATAGGTCTACTCAAATATTTTATTTATCAGATATAGTGAATATCTATTTTACTGAAGGTTGCAGCCTTCATCATTTTAGCAGTGAGCTTTTTGGACAGTGAGTCCACATCCCTAACAGGGTTATTTGTAAAAGAATCCTAACAGGGTCTGACCCTTAACCAAGTCACTGTACTTATTGCGTTGTAAAGACCAACTCCTAACAGGATTGTAAGATCTTCTAATAGGGATTATTATACTCAAGTACTGTTCTTTGTGGGTACTAATTCCCACTGGGGTTTTTATTTGGTTTCCCCATAACCAAAATTGTTGTGTTCTATCTTGTGTTATTTGAATGTGTTAATTCTTAATGTTATTCTATAATTAATTGGAGAAAATAATTAAAATAGATGATAACTGATTCACCCCCCCTCTCAGTTATCCCTTGGGACTGCTCCAACAATTGGTATCATAGCCTAGTGCCTTGGAGAGAAAGCCTAACAGCTTAAGGTAGATCAAATGGCATACTTCAGGAAAGAGAGTCCTAAGTTTGATAGAGAGAACTATCTTTACTGGAAGAAAAAAATGATAACACATTTTTAGTCTATTGGTTTTGAGATCTATGAGATTTCTACTCATGAAATTGATGTTCCCACCTTGAAAGACCTTGCAAAAGAAGACTCTACAAATAAACAAAAAGATGTATTCACTCAAAATGCAATTGCCAAGGAGGCCCTAATCAGTTCCCTATCTGATAGTAAATTTTATGAGATCAAGAAGGCAAAAAAAGCATATTCAATCTGGAAATACTTAGAAGATATGTTTGGAGGAGACATCCAAGAAAATAATGCGCACAGAAAGACATGGAAGAAAATATACAATAATTTAGAGATGCTACCTGAAGAGAACATCAGAGATTATAATCAAAGGATTAATGAAGCAGTATCAGGTATCAGGAACAATGGTGGAGAAATTTTAGAGGATGATATAATGGAAAAAATGATGACCACATTGACAACATATTAACATTTTGGATGAAACCATGAAATTCTCAAAGGACTTCAAAAGGGAAAACCTTATCAGAAAAATATCTGCATTTGAGATATGAAGATTTAAGACAGAACCTAAAATGGAAAAAACCTTCAAAGCCTCAGTCCATGGTAAGAAATCTTTAAGTAGCACTAATAATAATGAGAAGGAAGAAGTTGATACTAAACTAGAAGAAATCATTGCTATGATTGCTAAGAAGGAAAGAAAAGGTAAAGGGAAATATGAAGGAAAGCTACCATTCAAATGTTTTTCATGCAACAAAGTTGGCCACTTTGCATCCAAGTGTCCTACAAGAGACAAGAAGTTTAGATTAGATTACAAGCCCAAATACACTAAGGAATGCTATCATGTTGAAGGTGGTGTAACTGATGATGATTCAGGAGAAGATGAAATAGAATTTTTTTCCATCAAATACATTGATAAAATGCTTGAGGAGATGGACATTGAAGATGAAAAAGAAGCACAAGAGTTAGAATTAGTCTCCAAAGCAGACATTAGAACAAACTGGATCATAGATAGTGGGTGTTCACCTCACATGACATGTGACAAAGATAGATTTGTACATCTAGATAAGTACAGAGGTGGCATGCTTAGATTTGGAGATAACACTCCCAAACCTATCATAGGTAGAGGATCTATCACCTTAGATGGAAAGAACAAGAAAGATGATGTTCTTTATGTTGATGGTTTGCATCATGATGAAGGGTGCTCCCCTTAATACCACAAACACATAACAGAAACAGAGAAGCAACAACAATTTGCAAGAACAGAAAATGGACTTCTTATTATCTCCACAAATGTGGAATTAGAAACTTTCAGAATTACAATATGCAAAGCCACATGGGCATTCCCCTTACAAGATTATGTAGGACAAAGCCTCGAATTATTACCTAGATCTACCCAGAACTGTCCTGAACTACCTAAAACAACACTACGGGCCTTCTTTATATAGGCAATTTCCACCGCCCGAGAAGGTTCCAGAAATTTAGCCCTTAGGGCCGACCAAACTTAGAATTATT
>MU223765.1:605573-616284 GCA_018584345.1 Thuja plicata
AAGACATATGAAAGTGAATGATAATACTTTGATAAGAGAAAGATGATGAAAAAAGAAGCTATAAAAGACAAGTAGGTATGTGTAGACAGTTACTTCCCTGAATAAGAATGGATACAAATTACTTTGTCGACATGGGTTCCAAAAAAAGTCTTGATAAGATCCAGAGAAAAGGGTTCAACCATTGATGAAGAGGTATGCTTACTTTCTCAGATTGAACCCTTAAGTGTTGAGGATGCATGCAATGATTCAGATTGGAAAAGTACTATGCAAGAAGAATTGGATCAGATAATCAAGGTTGATACATGGGAACTATTCTCCAGACCTCGTGACAAGAATGTGATCCGGATAAAGTGGATATTGAAGAATAAGATGAATGTAGAAGGTACAGTGGTAAGAAACAAAGAAATACTGGTATGTAAAGGATATGCACAGAGAGAAGGAATAGACTACACTGATACATTTTCCCCTGTGAGAAGACTGGAAGCTATCAAATTGTTTCTAGCCTATGCAACATTCAAGAACTTTAAAGTATATCAAGTGGATGTCAAGGCAGCTTTCCTGAATGGTGACTTGAAGGAAGAAGTTTACATATAATAGCCTAAAGGGTCTAATCTATCAAACAAACTAGACATGGTATGCAGACTAAAGAAATCACTTTATGGAATTAAATAGGCCCCAAGAGCATGGTATGAGAGACTTGATGCTTACTTAACAAAGATAGGATTCACAAAAGGAGTAGCAGATTGTAACTTATTCATAAGAGAGATAGATGAAGGATTACTACTTGTTGCTATTTTTGTTGATGACATTATCTTTGGAGGTAATGACAAGCTTAGTGCATAATTTTCCAAAGAGATGCAAAGTGAGTTTGAAATGAGCATGATTGGACCTATCAAATATTTTTTGGGATTGAATGTAAAACAAACAAACAAAGGCATATTTATAAATCAGCCTAAGTATGTGAAGGAAATATTGAAGACTTTCAAAATGCAAGATTGCAAACCAGTAAGAACCCCCATGATAACAGGAAGCAAGCTTTCTAAAGATGATGATTCCACAGTAGTTGACAAGACAATATACAAGTCTATGATTGGAAAACTCATATATCTTACAAAATCTAGACCAGATATTTCCAATGCAGTTGGAATTGTTGGAAGATTTACAGTTGAACCTAAAAAAAATCACCTAATGCCAATAAAAAGAATATTCAGATACTTAAAGGGGACTATAGACTATGGTTTATGGTATCCTAACTCAGAAAATATACAGCTTCATGTGTATACAGATGCAGATTGGGCATGTTGTGTTGATGACAGGAAGAGTACCTTAGGAGGAGCAGTATTTCTATGAGATAGGTTGGTTACTTGGACAAGCAAGAAGCAAAACTGTATCTCTCAGTTGACAGCAGAAGCTGAGTATGTTGCTGCAGCACTGAATTGTTCAACAATGGTTTGGATCAAACAAATTATTAAAGGCTTTGGTATTCAGATTGATTATCCTATTGTTATTCACTGTGATAAAACTAGCACTATTAATATGTCAAAGAACCCTATGATTCACACAAAGACAAAACACATTGAAATCAAATACCACTTTCTAAGAGAAAAATTTGCAGACAGAGAAGTAAAGCTGGATTATGTGAGCACTAAAGAATAGTTAGTAGATATTTTTACAAAGCCTTTATCAAAATATAATTTTGAGTATCTCAGGGAGAAGCTGGGAGTAATTCCATTTCCTGAGTCTAATTAGAATTTGCAGCAAAGAACATCAGTCCTTGGTGACTGATGAATGATTGACTACTCTACTTCTAGAGTAGTACCTATGCTTCATGATGTTTGGCACCCTTTTCCATTGATGTCAAAGGGGGAGTATTAGTAAGGGAGAGCATATACTTAGGAGGAGTATATAGTCATGAAAATAAAAACATAGTCAGAAGAGTAGCATCAGTAAATAGGAACCCTTGATGAGGATATTGAGAAGATTGTAAAAAGGAGGATACTTTGGTTTGATAGTGGTTTTCATATCATATGTTGCCATCAATTTCAAAGGGGGAGATTGTTGCAGATTTTCTTCTATGCAAATAATTGATTGTATGTTTGTCATTGATGACAACATATAGCATACAACAGTGAACAATATTGATTTTTCAGTATAGACATATAAAAGCCTTGCATGGTTTTTTTTATGTTTCACACATAGTTACTACACCTTGTACATTCACGTAGAGTCAGATATGCAGTTTCAGTTGAGTTATGTTAATCTGTTGTGGCAGTTACAGTTTCTAGAGATTATCTGTTAAGAGCCGATGTAATTACATTATTTCTTGAGTTGCACCTATCTTCGGGATATGTGTGGTTGTATTCATGTTTAGATATGAGTTAAATATAATTATATAAAGGTGTTAAATGTGTTCTAACAGAAGCGGGATGATTGAGTCAATTTGGTAGAGCCGACTATGTGAAGCATTAGGTCTATTCAGTTTGAGTTGCGCGGTTCTAATCAGGTTGCGTGCTTGATTTGGCTGAATAAAGAAGTATTGAAGGGACTCCTAAAGCTGACTAAGATCACATCTTTTGAGGAAGATACTTATAGTAGTTCATTTGATGAATGTTAAGTGTGAATGATAAGAGAAGAGATAGAAAAAGTACAGAACAGAATGTCTGTTGTTTTGGGATAGTAAAGACATTTCATTCATCAAGAAAAGATCTATGTGAAGAAGAAGTGAAAGCATACAATACAGTGGAACTGATCAAGATAGTAGGTCTACTCAAACAGTTCATTTATCAGATATAGTGCATAACTTTTTTACTAAAGGTTGTAGCCTTCATCATTTCAATAGTGAGCTTTTTGGACAGTCAGTCCTCACCCCTAATAGGGTTATTTTTAAAAGACTCATAATAGGGTTACACCCTTAACCAGGTCACTATACTTATTGCATTGTAAAGATCAACTCCTAACAGGGTTGTAAGATCTTCTAACAGGGATTTTTTATACTCAAGTACAGTTCTTTGTGGGTGCTAATTCCCACCAGAGTTTTTACCTATTTGGTTTCCCCGTAACCAAAATTGTTGTGCTCTATCTTGTGTTATCTGAATGTGTTAATTCTTAATTTTATTCTGTAATTAATTGGAGGAAATAATTAAACTAGTTGATAACTGATTCACCCCCCCTCTCAGTTATCCCTTGGGACTATTCCAACACTATGGGTACAGAATAGGGACTTATACTATTTCTAATGAATCCCTTCTCCAATAGACCTTGTATTTGTCTAGCCAATTTTGCAAATTTTTTTGGTGTAAGTTTATAAGTAGCCTTATTGGGTAGAGTAGCTCTTCGTATCAAGTCAATATAATGACTGATTTCTCTCCTAGGTGGTAAAGATTCATTTTTTTTATCAGCTATAATGCCCTTTTACCTATCAAACCAATCTGTTACTTCCTTGGGTCCAACACTCCTTATTTCCTCTTGACATGACTTTTCTCTTTTTGGGATACTCTCCTTGGGTTTAACTACAACACAAAAACATGGTACTTTATCCTCCTTAAGGCATTTTAGGAATTGTTTTTCCCCTACCATCATGACACTATTAGACACAATTTTTTCCTTAGACTCTTCTAACAAAGGTGTCATTGTGTAAGTTTTTCCACCCTTGGTCAAAGTAAAAACATTATATTTATCGTCATGTTGGGCATTTGTGTCATATTTCCAAGGTCTCCCTAAAAGGATATGGAAAGCATCCATGGCTACTATGTCACACATCACTTTGTCTTTATAATCTCCTATTTATTAAAGTTTGTTGTTCTTTACTTAACCAAGTAACCTTATAGGGTGTGGGGTGTGGTATCCTTTTCAAACTAATCTTATTTACCATTTCACTTGAAGCCAAATTCTCAGTAGAACCAGAATCTACAATTACTTTGCATACCTTTCCCTTTACTTTGCATGTAGTTTTGAAGATGTACTTTCTTTGAGGAGGCTCCTTGCTGATTGGCATCAACAGTGATCTATTGAATATTAGACATTCTCCACTCTCTAGATCAACATGCTTGGAATAAGTGGTAGTGTGGTAGGAGGTGGTTCTTTGAAAATCCTCTTCATGAGTTAATTATACTCTCCTATCTCCATGATTGTTTTATCCTACCTTCTCTGGACACATAAATGATTGATGACCCACTTGGTTGTAGGAGAAACATCTTCCAATGAAAATATTTGACCCTCTTCCTCCAAATCAGCCTCTACTATTGGATCTTCTTCCCCTAAAGTTACCTCTTCTTCTTGATTCAGTTTCTAAGATTTCATTACTAGTTTCTCCATTGTTTCTAGGAAAGGATCCTCTATTGTTGAATCCACCCCTTCCTTTGAAATAATTGCCTCTTTTTTTTATTCTACTTTCCCTTTCTCCTTTGTTTCTCCTCAATCTTTAGGGCAATCTTAAAACATTTGTGTACAGAATCCATTGTGACAAATGTTAGTTAATCTTGTATGCTATACTTAAGACCATTTATGTACCTTGCAAGTTTTTTCTTCTCACTTTCATACATATTTTCTTTGAGAGTTATATTATGAAACTCTTGAGTGTAGGTACTCACATCTAGGTCATTTTGTTTTAGATTTTTCAATTTCTTGTGGAGCATTACCTCATAATCCTCAGGGACAAATTGCTTCTTGATCTCAGTGTAGAGGATAAAAATACATGTAAAGGATAAATACTGAGATGTATATTATTGTGATGTGTTGAAGGTGTGTGAGGAAGATAATATGTTCCTGTTAACCTCAAATACACAAAGGAAGGATCCAAATTGATTAACCCCAAAAGAAAGGATCAATGCATAAATGAATAAATCGGTTGGAAATGAGAATAAAGAGGAAGACCTTAGACTCCCATTTTATAGAAGAGAGTGTGTAATAGATTAAGGAAGATTAAAATTTTAATTTAAATGAATTGAAGATACTTACTAACCTAAAAATGCAACAGATCTGAAGAATGTTGTTTTCAGGTGTCTGCACCGAGTTTCTAGAATTTTGCAACCGAATCTGGAACAAAAATGTAGAGAAGAAGAAAACCCAGAAATCTTTTCTGAATCTGGCTCAGGTCTGATTTTGACTCAAAAATGAATGTCACGGTTGACCCAAAAGTTCTGATTCTAACCCAAAATCTTTGATTCTGACCTGCACAATCCAACATAAAATCTATTTCTGAATCCTGAAAGTTTGCCAAAAAGGGTATCTAAATCTGCACTCCAATTCCCTGTTCTGAACCTGTCCCTGCAAGAAAATGGTTTTTTCATTGGGGGAGAGGGGTTTGCCTTAGTCAAACCCTGATTTAGGAATTAACCTTGAAATCAATAATTAAAATAGATAATGCTAGCAAGTAGTAGAAGTAAATCTAACAATGAAGCTATGGTATTCAATAGATATGCAGTTACATTTTGAATGTAAACAAGTATGTAAATATGAAAACTTGGACTCAATATTAGAAACCATAAACCTCCATGATTGTATGCTTGGAATCCAACTTGAAGGAAGAATGAATGAATCTTGAGGATGCACAAAGGATATTGAAAGAAGGTCACACCACCATAATGGATAGATCTAGGGTTTGAATGATGAATCTTGAATGCTTGAACCAAATCCCTTCAAAGGCTTGAATGCTTGAATCCATGATCTTCAATGGAGAACTTGAATTATTGAGAGGAATAATTGAAAACATTGATTGAACTTTGAAATCTTGAGAACATGTAGAATTATTTCTTAGTTGATAGTTGTTCGCTTGTGATTATGCTTGTTGGATAGTTAGCTTAGAGAAAATGAGAGGAGAAAACTTCATTATATACCAATCTAGGGCACAATCTTATAGAGAGGCCTACATAGGAGAATTAAATCCTAATTATAAATATACCCCTAGAATAGGACCTATATTAAATATAATTTCAAGATTCGTTACTTTGGAACCCAAAACAGCCGACCCAGAAGTGGGAAATGAACTTTTTAATGACCCCCGACAGTTGACAAACTTTCAAATTGGAAAGAGGGACCTAGGTCAAAATTGAGGTTGACCTTGACCTAGTTCAAGGTGGAGGTCAACTTTGACCTACGTCAAGGTCAAGGTTGACTTGATCCAAGGAGTTCGAACCCCTGTAAAATGTGCTAGGTGGGATAAATAGTGTCTGAAGATGCCCAATCAGGGTCCTAAACAGACACAGAAGTAGGAGAGGGTGCAGAAAATAGAGGACAATATGATGATGGTAAAAAACACCCCCTATGGAGGGATAAACATTCTTAACATGTAAGTGCTTCCATTTTAAGATGATACATTAAGCCCCCACTTTAGCGAGAGTATGGAGATCAAACATACTCATGGTAAAGTTAGAAGAAAGAGTCCAGTGGATCACAATGAGGTAGAACATCAGTTAGTTAGGGACATGAGCCCATAGACCAAATATTCTAACTCAACATACATGCACAAAGATATGAAATAAAAGAACAATTAATCATAGAAATCATACATGACTACATAAGGAAGACAAGAGAAACACTATAAATAACATAGCTTCATGATCTAATCCTACTAACATGAAAGCGAAAGAGAGAAAATAGAATGTGATTACCTCTCCTAGTAAGATGCCCACCTTACCATGAATCACCAAGGAGGGAGAGGCCAATAGGTTCACCCATGAACTGTGCTTTGTAATTATAATGTGTCTTCTAATGGTTTTTGGAATACCCATAGATCCACATTCTTGTATCACCATGGAATATAAAATACGTGTCTCTTCAGGATTTAGAATTTTATGTGCATTAACTTCCAAGGATTTAGCATATTTGAATTTGAAAAATGTGTATCTCTTAAGGATTTAGCAACTTATGTCTGTTACCTTCCAAGGATTTAGCAAAAAAAAGAAATAAAAATGTGTATCTCTTCAGGATTTAGCAACTTATGTGTGTTACCTTCCAAGGATTTAGCATGTTGTAAAATGTAAACTATAGTATAAGGGAGACCCTATATATGTGCCTCTCCTTATCATGGCTACTTACTAGACATGATAAGGAAGAGAAACATGATATCTACTTCACAAGGTAAGGAGATATCTTGTTTAACAACATTATACACTATATCCTTAGCAAAGAGTATTGACCCTTACCTCTAAGAGCATAGATAATCGTGAAATGGATATGTCATGTATGGAAAATGGATCCTCAAATAGGAAGAGATCTTGTCAACAAGACCTCCCCACCATAGAGGAATGCTTAGGATAAAATATCATCTTCCAAAGAAAAGCAAGAGGAACCAAAGATTCGATCATCAATCCCCCTGTGATCAAGAGGAAGAGGAATCTTGGAATGAAGGAAGCCAACTCTAACCCAAAGAAAGAGCAAGAGTTTATAAAGAACATAATATGCAAAATAAAGAAGAGGTGATGACCTAGGACAATCACCTCTCATATAAGAGGGTATCCATAGCCAAAACATAAGTCTTCATAAGGAAATAATGTTGTAGAATAAACAAACGCCACTAAGCTAAGGAAAGTAGATCCTTAGATAGAGAAAGAAGGAAAACCTTATCCCCAAGAATGAAAGCAAGGGATATACCAATTGTATCAAGAGATTCTATAGCAAAGAGATATCTTTACAAAAAAAATGTCCTAGGAAAGATATCATGAATGATTATGAGCAAAGGAAGTATGTACCACAATACAAAATTATAGGCATACAATATAGAAAGAATAATTGATTAAGCTCAAAACAAATTGCATGCTAAGAGCATAATGGATCCTAGAAGATTGGAAGGAAATACCTCTTTCCCCCCAGCTAAGAAACAAGAGGATAAAAATGATCTAATTTATAGAAGAATGAGGGGAATTCCCTATATCAAAATAATGAAGAAATTGTAATACTGCACGGGAATGAGATATAATTCCTAAAGAAGCTCTTTCTCTAACATATAGCTTGAAATGCACACAATATTACTGTAGTGAAAAGGACATTTGTATTTATAGAGAATTTTTTAGCATATGTTTAAAGATTTCTTTCTTATAATTCATTAACTGAACATACACTTTCTTAGCCACATCTTGAGGAGTATCAGGGTGATCTAAGGAAGGTGTTGGGAGAAGGACATGAAGAGGAGGGTGACGGTCAAAATCAACCACCTTGCGAAGGAAGGAATCCTATACCATGCATATCTTATTTAGGGGATAAATGAATCATATTTTTAATGCCATTTTCATTAACACCGAGCCCTAAACCCTTATAGCTTTGTTTATCCACCATAGTGTATCGTGTAGTGTACATATCTTCTAAAGCTTCTGCAGGAGATTATTGGTTATGGTCGTCATGAGAAAATGTTGTGTGATGTAGAATGATAGGTTTAGAATAAGTTTATTTTTTCTTTCATTTAATATCATCATAGATTGGATAAGAAGGGAAAGGTAAATGAAAGAAATCTTTCACATTTGCATCCTGAACCCTAGTTTGAGCCCCATCATAAGTGTGGGAAGAACTAGGGATAGAAGATGGAGAAATAGGAGCGAGAATATTAGGAATTGGATTGGGAATGATAGGATTAGGATTAGGAAGATTAGGTAATGGGGTATCATCTACCAAATTCTTCACATAATCCATAACAGTAATAAGTTTTTGACATAAATCCATAATGAAAGTTTTGAAAGTAGGAAGACTAGTATTAGTTAATCTCAAAATAGCATAAGCAAGTGCAACATGAAGAGTAACAAACATGATGAAATGGATGATACTTTCATAAACATCATAAGTACTATAAAGAGATGCTAAAAGAAGAATAATGAGGAAAATAACCATACCCCAAAGCATCTTAAAGATCTTCATAGTGAATGAAATGCAAGAAATTTTTATGAGTATGTAGATATTTTTTGGGGGCGATTTTAAAATGCAAGAGCATAAAAGAAAACTAATTTAATATGTATGCAAAATATAGTCTCTAAGGAAAAGAGGAAAAAACATCTAACACCAAAAAGAAAGAGTTGTATATCACGGGTTCAGCAAAATATAAAGGATAAAAATATGTGTAAAGGATAAATACTGAGATGTATATTATTGTGATGTGTTGGTGTTTTTTGAGGAAGGTAAGATATTCCTTTTAACCTCAAATACACAAAGGAAGGATCCAAATTGATTAACCCCAAAGAAAGAATCAATGCATAAATGAATCAATCGGTTGGAAATGAGAATAAAGAGGAAGACCTTAGATTCCCATTTTATAGAAGAGAGTGTGTAATAGATTTAGGAAGGTTAAAACTTTAATTGAAATGAATTGAAGACAAGTACTAACCTCAAAATGCAATAGATCTAAAGAATGTTGTTTTCGGGTGTCTACACTGGGGTAATACCACAATAGTGGGTTACACTTTTCGGGAGGAAGGAATTCGGTCCGAAAAGCGTGATCCACTAAAAAATGTTAGATACTTTCAATCGGAACAACTAAAAACTTTTGATCGGAAGTGAGTAACTTCTGATCAAAAGTACCCAAAATGGGTACTTTCGATCGGAAGTTACTTTCGATCGAAAGTACCTAGTTACTTTTGTTCGATCGAAGGTAATTAGGTTTATTTTGGCAGAATAAAACCCACCGAAACAGTCATTTTGACTATTTTGGCTGGGTTGAAAGTGACAGAGAACAGTGGCTTCCATTTTATCAAACGTCAATTATCAGGTTTTTCACATTTCTAATTTGCATATTTTATTGTTTTATAATATATATTGTTTGTATATATGCTTTTTAATATATATTGTTTGTAAATGTGTATATATGCATGTATATGTGTATATATATGTATATATACATGTATATGTGTATATATGCATGTATATATATGCATATATGTGTATATATATGTATATATACATGTATATATGTATATATGCATGTATATATGTGTATATATATGTATATATGCATGTATATATGTATATATGCATGTATATATGCATATATGTGTATATATGTGTATATGTGCATATAAGTGCATATGTATATATATAATGTGTATATGCATATATATATTTGTATATATATGTATATATATATGTGTGTGTGTGTGTGTGTATGTGTGTATGTGCATATATATATGTGTATATATGCATACATATATGTGTATATATGTATATGCATATATATGCATATATGTGTATATGCATATATATATATATGTGTGTGTGTGTATATGCATATGTGTGTGTGTATATATATATATATATCTGTGTGTATGCATATACATATTTGTATATGTATATGCATATATATATATATATATATATATATATTGTTGACGGGGTTTTGCTGACCGGGTCCGCCAACAGTCATAAGTTGTCACCGGGTTCTGGGAAAATCGGCCAACTCCGCCTACAAAGGTTGTCCGGGAAAAATAAATCCTCTAGGCCTTCAAGCACCTGGGTGTCGGGTCACAACGGTGTGGGGCTCAGTTGGGAGGGGTGACTATTTTTGAGGGGGATAGCTGGTTTCTTCAACTCATCTTCTCTGGAGATTTGATCAAAGTAGGGTTTTCCCGAGTGTTCTATACTTAGCAAATAAAGCGAAAAAGATCCTGTAGGGTTAGAAGCATTTCATCTAACTACAGTCATGTTAAAATGTCTGGAACATCAATAATACTCTGGTAAACTACACTAAATACCGAAGGAACACATAACCATCAGTTAGCATTTTATCAGTAGCGGG
>MU223765.1:624642-637674 GCA_018584345.1 Thuja plicata
GTGTTGTTCTTACAAGGTATGGCTTCAGACCACCGAGTGCAGTAATCAGTAGCAGTAAGGATGTATCGGTGGTTGGCAGACGAGTTGGGGTTGATCTCTCTGATGAAGTCAAACGCCCACTGGGTGAAGGGTCTAGCCTCATAGACTGGTTGCAGAGGCATCACTGGGTTACGCTCATGATGCGCCGCGGTTTGGCAAGTATGGGATTTCCTAACGTGAGTGTAAACATCCTTGAAGATAAGGGCCAATAGTATCTGGCCCGGAGGATTTGATGGGCAGTGGTGTCGGCTGAGCCATGCCCGGTTCCAAACTGTCCATGGAATTCATCGATTATTCTTACAGCTTGGTCTCTATCGATGCACCGGAGGTACACTCCCTCGTAGTTTCTATGGTAAAGCGCGGAGTTTTTGATCATGAAGTGTGCACTTTTCATCCGCAGAGCGCGGTGTTTGTGGGGAGGTAACCCCTCTGGACATTTGTTATTTAGCAACAAATATACTAAATCGGTATACCACGGGTCTTGGGTGATGGACTCCACTGTGTAAGTTTGGCATTCTATGCGGGGAGTCTCCTCAGCCATCTCCCGACTTAGTCCTTGGCCTCGAACTATTTTCATGGGCTGCATTTCTAAGTCATATTCCTAGAGGATGGCCATCCATTTCCCCCGTCTTTTGCCAAATTCACTCTGCATCAGCAGAGACTTGACGGCCTGGTCTGGGATGATAGCGTGCACTTTTTTCCAGAGAATGTAATGCCAGAATTTCTTCACGGCGTGAACTAGAGAAAAGGCCTATTTTTTTAGTGGCGAATACCGGACTTCGGTGTTCTTGAAGGGGGAACTCATGAAAGCTATTGGTCGTTCTTCCCCTTCAACCTTTTGGGTCAACACTGCCGCAGCGGAATGCGGCAAAGAAAATGAGTAAATGTAAAATGGAAGGGAATAGTCTGGACTAGCTAGGACAGGTGCTTCCGTTATGGTCTGTTTGATTTGGGTGAATGCGCGTTTTGCTTCAGGACTCCACTCAATCTTAGTATCTTTCTTCATCATCTCATTGAGTGGCTTAACTATTTCTGCGAATCCGGTAATGAATCTTTGCACAAAGTTGATTTTTTTGAAGAAGGATCGCATCTCTTTCTTGCTGCCAGGCATTTGCAGATTCAACAATGCTTTGACTCTATCAGGGTCTATGGATATACCCTTCTCAGAGACAATATGCCCAAGCAACTTCCCGTCGATGACCCCGAATATGCACTTCTTGGGGTTGAGGGATATTCTGTACTGGTGACATCTCTCACAGATCTGAGCGAGGTGGGTGGGATGATCACGCCTATCCCAGGAAAAGATAGTCAAATCATCCATGTAGATGATTATGCACCGATTTACGAGGCCCTTGAACGCAATGTCCATGGCTTTTTGAAATGTAGCCCCTGTGTTGATCAGGCCAAAGGGCATTCTTCTATATGAAAACGTTCCCCACTTGGTGGTAAACGTTGTTTTCTCTCTATCCTCATACTTGACCATGACCTGGTTGTATCCTGAATATCCATCCAAGAAGGACATCATCTGAGATCCATTCACTATCTGTAACACCTCATCCAACGAGGGGAGAGGGTGATTATCTTTTTTAGATGCCTTGTTCAAATTTTGGAAATCCACGCAAAGGCGGCTCTTGCCGTTCTTCTTCCTTACAGGGACCACGTTGGCAACCCACGTAGTGTGCTGGATTGGGAAGATTATCTGGGCTGACAGCAGTTTTTCTACCTCTTGACGAATTAGAGGTTCTATCAGGGGGTTGACCGGTCTTTGCTTTTGCCGAAAGGGCTTAGCATCTGGTTTCAGGGGAATAGTGTGGGTCATGATAGATGTATCATACGTTTTTAAATCTTCATATACCTAGGCGATTACATCAATATATTCTCAGAGAACCGCGAGAATCTTCTCCTTCTCCTCAAGGGAGCAGGAGGTACCGATGTGGATGATCTTTTCTTCACCGGGCTGGCCGATGTTAACTTTTTCAAACTTTCCTCCCTCAGGGGAGGATGACACCTTCTCATGGGCCCGAGGGTTCGAGTCAAAGATTCATTCCAATGCAACCATCCCCTTTGGGATGGTGTTGGTGGGCAGGTCCATGATTCCATCATTTTCATCACCCTGTCCAGTGTCATCATGGTCTTGTTCCTCCACTATCTGGTCCTCAAAGACACCAACATTTTCCATGAAGGCCAGGATATGTTGGTCGTCCTCAAAAACCTGAAAGTGGGTAACATTATCTGGAATGGACGGGGCGGGGACCATCTCAACTGAAAATCTCTAGAGTCACGAGCCGGCCATTGGCTCAAGTGTGCTGGCGGAAACGGCAAGGGCGTTTGGGACATAGTTCCATCACCGGGGAATGAGGTCAATGCCAAAGGCATCGAAATCTTCAATAAGGCTCCAGGCCCAGTTGCGGTATGTGGCCAGCCTTTTGTCATGACATGTATATTGACTCCAGATTTGTTTAACAACCAACTCTGAATCACCCAGACCTCGGAGGCAGGTGATACCTTTCCTTAGTGCGAATAAGAGTCCAAGGACCAAAGCCTCGTACTCTGTGACATTGTTCATATAGTTAAACTGTAGCCTGTAGGACGCGAGGAAGGATTTCCCTCGCGGGTTGATTAATTCTACCCTGACCCCACAACCCTGTTTGGATCTTGACCCATCGAACTTAAGGGTCCATAAGTCATTGTTTGTAATCTGGGGCTGGGGAGTGGGAGTTCTCTTTGGATTATCGCTGGGAGACTTGGGGATTTCCTCCTGGACTACCGGCGTGAAAGTGGAATTTTCCTTCAGAGTTTGGGTTTGGGATTCTTCGGGGGATGGAACCAAAGGAGCGCATCCCGCAGGGACACTGGGTCCTAGAGAATCAGTTGCACGTTGTTTGTTCCGGAGGGTATCAAGGTGTTGGTTAGCGATAGAAAGACATGGCCCACACTCAAGTTATGAATGTTTCTGGTAGTGTACTCGGCACCAAGTGTTAGACAGGAGTGTGGCAAGGGTTGCTATGGCATCTCGAGAGTTAACTTCAACTCTCACCCTTTCCTCTAATTCCTGTGCTCTTTCCAGCACGATGGATCTTCTCTGGGGACAAAATCAAATGTTAAAATTTTAAAAGGTTTGTACACCCGAGAGAAGTCTTAGAGAAAAAGACTTCATTGACCCTCCCAACATTGGTAAGGGCCTGTTTCATCCAGGGTTCGCTTTCAACCCGGATCCTATTGGATTCTCCTTCCCATGGAAGCCATAAGTGGGTGAAGTCGATCAAAAAGTAGCCATTTAATGACTTAGACCAATTCTGACTTAACAACACCCCGTAAGTCTCAGGGATGTCCACCACCTGGATATCAATGATGCTAGCTATCTTGGGGTCCTGGATAAGATGTATCTGGACGTTCTTCAACTCCCCCACCATTTTTACAGCTATCTTATCTAGCTGGATCACCGCACCGTTAGATGGGGTGGGGTGGAATCTGAGCTTCTGACAAATGGACAAGGGCATGATGTTACCTGAAGCTCAGGAATCTACTAGGCAATTGTGTGTATTCTTACCATGTATGTTCAAGCCTAGTAAGAAGGGAGGATCCTCACTGTTTTCATCGAAGAAAGCCGCATTAGCATCTTCGAATGAGACAGTCTTGGGTGGGCGACTGATAGCTTCCAGGTTTCCTAAGAGTTTCAGAAGAGACTTCTTCTTCTCGGGACAATTCAACAAAACCTCCACCAAGGTCATGGAGGTGGTGGTCTGCTCTAATGCCTTCGTGATATCAAATCTCCCTCCCGGGAACTGGTAATTTTCCTCCATGAGATCTTTTGCTTGATCAGAGCTAGGACCTTTTGGAGGCGCGGGTTGATCAGTCGCGTTATTCCAGGGAGGAGGAGTATCTTTGATAGGAGGTGTGGGCATGTAAGCTGGTCCTTTACCAGCCTGACTTTGAGTGTTATATGGAGTCCGTGGGTTAGTAAAGGCGTTGGCCTCAAAGGGCGGGATAGATTCATCAAAGAATCCTGGCAATTCAGATTCTTCTTCATCTTCTCCGGAAGTCCCGAAGAGGATGGTATCACAAGTGAAGGAACTGTGGGTTGTTTCTTGGACAGGAGGCTCTGGAGGGGGAGCGTCGTGCGACTGCTGTCTGTATAGCTGGGAGATCATGATAACCTTCTCCAAAGTGGCACAATTCACCTCATTGTGGGAACCTGTATCGTGCAACCTACACCAGTTAGTCATGGGCTGGAAGTCTGCGACTGGTGTAAAATGGGATGGTCCAGCACCATTTTGGTTGGTGTTGTGGTTCGGAGGCGGGCCTCCGATATTTGTGTTATTGTTCCACTATTGTTGATTGGGCCTAGACCCATTGTTGAAGTTCCTTCCTCCGGAATTGTTGTTTCGTTGGCTGGAAAAAATGTTCTCCCTCTGGGGATTTGAATTCTGTTGCGCGTAGGACCCCGCCTTCAATTGGCCCATGTCCATATTCAGAGTGGACAACATTCACCGGAGGGATTCGACCTCGGCGGTCAAATGAGTGTTAGCGTCACAATGTGATGGCTGTTGTTGTTGCTGGTTTCCCGAGAAGGCAGCAGGATTAGCTAAAGTCGAGGGCGGCAATCCCCCAGCTGTGGACGACTGGAAGAATGGCACTCTAGACGGTTGTGTCTGAGTCTGTTGTGTCTGTTGCGGCTGATTCCAAGGGAAGACTTCCAGACCCGGTGTGATTTGGGTCTGGGCAAGATAAACATACCGTGCCTGCTAGTCTATCACAGGTGGCAGAGGATTCATCGCCATCAAGGGGGCACCTATTGCCAGATTGGGGTTGTATCCCCTGGCATATGTAGTTCTGTCGGGGATCATGTTAAAGGGTGTGTTCAATCCAATCCCGCCCGGGGATTTGTTGAGACCGCCGGACAGCTCTAGGGCTAGGTTGTAGACTTTTGCCAAGGTATCCCGGTCGCGCCGGGGCAGTTGTTCTCCAAAGGAGAGTGGCAATGAAAGGGTCCATCGCATTAAGATAGGTCTGTATGGTTACGTCTGGAGATGGGATAAAAGGACCCGTGCACCGCTTTAGGGCATGTTGGAACCTATGGTTGAATGCCGCAAGAGGTTCATTGGGTTCCTTTCTAATGGAGATGAACTGGCTGTGGGACCAGGCTGGGTCCATGTGCATGCGAAAGGTAGCCAAGAAGGCGTCCTCCATGTCCTGCCAAGTGTTGATGGAGTTGGCAGGCAAGTTAAGGTACCAGTTCAACTCACTTTGTCCTAGGGACAGGGGGAACATGTAGGTCACAACATCCTCATGTTGGATCCAGTGTCAATTCATGGCATCTTTGTATGCCTGTAAGTGTTCCTCTGCGGTTTGTGAGCCTAAGTGCTCATATCACGGGTAGATCTTCTCTGGGTGAGAGGGTAAATCATTGGTTGCACCCGGAAAAGTGCCCATCAGGGACCTAGTGTTCCTGAAATATGCAGCCATCAGGGGAACTATATGTTGGATAGTGGTTTGGGTAATGGTTCCCGAGACTGTCCAGGGAGCTTGGGTATTTAGAGGTATGCTAGATCCCCAGATGATAGTGGCTAGTGTGATTTTCGAGGTCTGTTTCCTTCGAGCAGGGGGCTCGAGTTTGAAAAAATTTCTGGGATTCGGGGCGGACCTAAGGACTCTTTCGAATTTAGCTGGGGAAAAAGATCCAATCCCACTGAAGGCTTGTCTCCTAAAACTATAGCTCAGGGAACCCTCAAAACGTGTAAAATCAAAATCTTGGGAGGGGGATGAGTTCATGCCCTCCTAGCGCTAGTTTCTGTTGACGGGGTTTTGCTGACCGGGTCTGCCAATAGTCATAAGTTGTCACCGAGTTTCGGGAAAATCGGCCAACTCCGCCTGCAAAGGTTGTTCGGGGAAAATAAATCCTCCGGGCCTTCAAGCACCTGGGTGTCGGGTCATGACGGTGCGGGGCTCAGTTGGGAGGGGTGACTGTTTTTGAGGGGGATAGCTGGTTTCTTCAACTCATCTTCTCCAGAGATTCGATCAAAGTAGGGTTTTCCTGAGCGTTCTATACTTAGCAAATAAAGCGAAAAAGATCCTACAGGGTTAGAAGCATTTCATCTAACTACAGTCATGTTAAAATGTCTGGAACATCAATAATACTCTGGTAAACTACACTAAATACTGAAGGAACACATAACCATCAGTTAGTATTTTATCAGTAGCGGGAATAAAGAGGTCGTTAATCTACTTTAACATACCAGAGTAAAATACATAAAGAACATTAAAACATGAAATACCATTAACTCAGAAGCAGGAATGTCAACAACATCATTGCCAAAAATTCTTCCTTCTTCATTAATATTCAGTCCAGCAAGCACTGGTGCGTGATATAATGGTGGCTCCAGGGGAGCATCTAACTACTAAGAACATAACAAATGGAGCATTGAGCTCTGCAACTTAAAAAAAGGGGAAATAGCTTTTCTATTTCTATGGACAACAAAATCAACAATTTCACCGACCCCTGGAAATGGGCCGATTTGCCTATTTATACAAATCTTCTAACCCTAACCGTATTTTACACATTTCAATAAAATATAATATCCGGGGGCCGGTACTACCTGTGCCACCCTACAAAAGACCTGGAGGAGGAATAGGCCTGTCATGTCAGCAGAATAAGAAAAGAATATACATCAGAAGAATCGGTCTCGAGAAGAGTCAAAAAGGAGAAAGAAGGAGGTAGGCCCCTCGAGGATCGAGGCTACATGCCTCATAAATGGGAAATGTGGTGCCCTATCTCCAATGTGCTAGATGTACTACTGAGCGGCACCTTGAGAAGATCACCCTGTCAGAAGACCAACTGCCAAGCTGACGCCCCTTGATGTGGCCAACTACCAACTGACAGTCTTTTATTAACCGCTTCTGAAAGTGACCGGTCGGCCTCGGGGACCGGGACACGGATCTCTTTAAAGAATACAAAATTGTTGGATCTGGAACTCTGGGATCCGGAAACTTACGTCCCAAAAGAATAAAGAATACTCAATGATAAAGAATGATCAACACTTGAGTTATCCCCGGCCCCCGAAGAAAGCTCAAGGTTGCTTATTATCGCTAAAGACCTGGAGGAGGAGAAAAATGCCATCCTCATCTATACTCTTCAGGCTAGCCCTTCTGTGCCTGGACACTTCAACTTGTCCCCCCAGGTCTGGAACATTCCCTTTAAATTCATCTGCCATCCTTGCAGCATCATGACCCTTAAGTACCATCTTGGTCAGTTTCATAATCCGGGCCCCATCTATTCCCTCCGAGGATAAATACCAGGATTTCATCATTTCATCAAAACTCCACAAAACCGAATCTTCGGGGGTATAGGTATTTGTACTAAGGGGATCAACCCCAGAAGCCCTTATCACAAAAGACTTGTATAAATTAGAAGAATACTTAATGGTATTTACCTTTTCCTGTAAGGACTCTACCATTTTCTTGGTTACCTCCAATGTGAGGTCAAGTCTGGAGTGCTGAGTTCTCAAAAACTCAAATGATTCCTCACCCAGAATTATAGATTCAGAAATTATGTCCTCTCCCAAGGTGAGGAGCTCTTCGAGCTCTGCCTTCCATGCCTGGTAATTTTCAGTGTCACTCTCCCATTGTTCAATGAGTGCTTCCGCCTGATGAATAATTTGTCGGGCCATGTATAAGTCCGGGAGAGTGGACGCCAGGAAATGCCGGGTGTTTCCTATCTGTAGGGCGACCCATTCGTCTACTGCTTGGGCCTTCTTTTTCATTACTCGTAGGGATTCTATGTCACTGTGTGGTAATTCCTCTGAAGTGGAGGTCTTTGGAGGGGTGGCATTGATGGGTCTAGCCAGCTTAGTAAGCAACCCCATAAGGTTTGCATTCTTCTCCTTTTCAGCTTTGAGCCTCTGGGCCTCCTTTTCGTATCGGGCTTCAACTGCCCTTGCTGCCTCCTTGAGCAAGTCTACCTCACCTTGCTTCCCTCTCTTGCCCAGGGATACCTCTGCAACATTGTAATCTACGGGGTCTACAGTTGCTTCATCGGTGCCCAGGGGAGGTGTTGCCACAATGGCAACGGTTTCTCCGCCCGGCCCAGTTCGAAGAGTGTGAACTGTCTGGGCCTTCTTTATTTTTGGTGGGGCCTATAATTAGGCCATCATCTCGGCCAGGGAGAGGGGAATCACTGGAGTGGACTGAGCCTTTCTCTTTTTGCTTTCTATCAGCCACTAGGGTGGGAGAGGTGGCTTTTCTGCCAGAACTTGTTCTCCTGATTCTTTCCCAGTACCCGGTGGCTGTTACTCCTGAGTGTCGTGGACCTCATCTGTCCTCCCTACCTCAACTTCTCCTGCAACAACATTCTTTTCAACATCCATCTCCTTAGCCTTGTCCTGTATGTCTATTGCTGGGTCTGGACCTTGGTAGGCTTCTTCGAGGATTTCCTCTTCAAGATGCTTCTCTTCTTCTTCTTCTTCTGCCAGAATTTCTTCTTCTGTCGGTAGTAGGGGACGTATCGGGCCAAGATTTAAAGTTTGGGCCGCTGTGATAACCTATCCGAAGGTTGCCCCCGGGAGTGGCCTTGGGAACGTGGCGGCTGGGTTTACAGTTATTTTTGAAGGTCCGGTTCCCCCAGCGGATGCCATTTGTTCACCTATTTTTAGTTGGTCCACTCCCGGACCTTGCGTCTCTTGAGCCCCAGAGATAATTTTCAGTTCTGGCTCCTTTTCTTCTATCTCCTGCTCTTGCTCTTGCGCAGGTTCCTGTTCCGAGTCCTCTTGGTCCGCAGCCTCTTGTTCTTTCTCCGGGACTTCTGTCCCTGCTTGTGTATCGTCCCCTTGCAAATTTTTGAACTCATCGGTTGCAAACACATCATCAAATTCCTCTTGCAGAGGGGGACTGGATGGGACCTCGGTAGGCTCTACTTCTTTCTCTAGTTCTGGGGAACTGGAAGAAAGTATCTCTATTTTCTGGGGGAGGGATGTCTCCGGCACTGGTACTGGCTCTGCCTTGACCTGTTTAATGTGCTTCCTCTTCCTCCGGGTGATCAAAGGTGGCCCCGCATCTTCTATAGCTGATGCCTCCATGGGATCCACCCCCATTGCCTTGACCATTAAGGTTGCCAGCGACAGGGAGGATGGAGGACAAATTGGTCCAGCCATGAGCGGGGGAGTGGCTAGCCTTGTTATTAACTGCTCCCTCATCTGCTGGGAGGCTGCCACAGATTGCTTGATATTTTCTTGTATCGGGACTTCTTGCGAGGAGGGGGTTGTAGCTATTTTCTTTCCTTTGTCTGTGCCTTGTGAAGAAGTCCTGGCCCCCGGGGTCAGTCTAGGTGTCGGCTGTGGTGTTTTCTTTGGCACCAGTCGGGGAGCTTGACGCATACTCCCAGGGCATACCCTCTTGAAATAGGCATGACTTCTCTCGACCACTTCCTGAGTGAAGTCCTCAATCGTGGGTCATTCCTGGGTGGCCCAATCCATTGCTGGCAGTGCCATTTTATCGATCCCCTTTTCTTTGTACTAGGGATCTATGGTGGGGACGGTGTCAGAGAAGCCCGGAGGGAATCTCCAGAGCTTCAGGTCCTGCATCAATCCGGCCATCATTCTATCATAGTGCCTGCTCCGGACATCCACATCATCCTGGAAATCAGCCCAGAAGTCTTCCATGTGTATATGATGGGGCTCCGAAGCCCGGCGCATTGCTGTTGCAATTCGGCCATGCAGATCAAAAATTTTCCACGCCAGATAAAATTCTTGCAAGTTGTAACTCTTCAGCTCATTATCCGCCTCCTTCAAGGTGGCCAGACTACAAGTGTAGTTCCCAAAGGTGACTAGGAACGAGACGTTGGGGACCTTCTTGAGGGCAAAGAAGGTGTGCAACTCCATCATTTGCCGACAATATTCCAGTAGCAGGATCTTGTCCCCACAATGCTTGGGCAACAAGTAGGGATTCCCAGAGAAGCCGGCGACCCTAATATATGTATGCTGCTATAATTGGATATAGTAGTGCCCATAACTACTAACTAACTTCATCGCCTCAGTAGGTAGGCGGTATCCAGCATCCTGGGTGGGCGTTAGCAGGTGGTAGTAAACGAACGTATCATTTACTCGGCAGAAACTAGGGAAGCTGGCCTCCCATTGAATCTGTGGGAAATAGTCCCATGGTGCTTTTTGTCCCGAGCCAATCCTGAGAATGCCATCTGTAAGTAGGCTGTTGGAGTGGGGCCTCTGCTGGGCCAGGGCCCAGAAAATATAAGAAGACATGTAGAACTTCTTCTTCTCGTTCAACTGCAGGAACTGGGAGTCGACATGATTAGAAATTATTGTCACCCAGTCTAAGAATTCCCCCTTGGTGGCGATGCCGAGGAGGAAATAGTACATCCACTTGGCAAACTCCTGGGCAGAAGGTTGCCCAAATACCCAGGCTAATGCTATTATCCCCATCTTGATGCTCTCCTTGAATTCAGAGCGGGGGATATCTATCTTCATTCTCTTCGGGTCCCTCTTCGGGGCCTTGAGCCAATGGGTATTCATGTATACCCGGGCCGCATCCTCCAGTTGCGTAAACTATTTCAAGGTGTCAGTCCTTGTGACCACTGTGGATCTTTCAAATTGTGGGATACCCAGGCCTGCTTGGAATGTGACTGGGTCGAGGGACACCAGTGGAGTGGGGTATCCTATGGGTTCTACAGTAGTGAGCATGATGGCCCGGACAAAAGAGTTATAGTTTGCAGCCAGTGTTAGGACAAGCTCCGGAGACTGCACGGAGCACGGGAAGCAAGCTGTCCAGAGGATTCTGGAACCCCCGACGTTGATTGCGAGCTGATCTCCAGCCTGTCGCTGGATATGCATTATCTTTACCAGGGCTTGCATTTGTGCCCAGGTTCTGACATTGGCATCGGTTATCAGTTTTACCTTGGAATCAATCTTTGAGCCCATGATGCCATCCTCCTACACATACTTCATGGTGAGGGGAAGTTTTTCCAGGGCTTTCTCCATTTTTGACTTTGCCACTGCCCTGGTCTCTGTTGTGGTCGGTAATTCTAGACTTCTGGGAGGAGATGATGCAAACGCTTCAGACATGTTTAGAAGATAACTCTGGAAACCCTACGAGACAAAGTGACCGTCAGAATGTGTCAAAATAATTAGTTACTCCGGGGTCCAGAGATCTCACCACCGTGGTGTTTGCTTTCCTGAAAAGTTAGTATCATGCAAAGGTAACCAAAAAGCAAAAAACATCATGAACTTGAGATTTTCAATATACGTCCGGGTCTGGGAAATTTTGTCACACTTAGCAAAGATGCGGGACAGATGGTGGTAAGGGGCCCAAAGCCCAGAGAAATGACCGTTAACTGAGAATATGAAAAGGCAGGTTGTCAAACCCATGTGGACGCCACGTGCGTTGGCATTAAATGGATGTGATGGTGATGACGGTGGAGCCAACTATCTGAACGTGCGAAAAGGGAAAGCCACTTTACTGGAATTGATTGCACACATGGGACGTAAATGAGGTTCTGACAGACTTCATGGAGGAGAGAGAAAACTGCCTGTTTGAAACCAGCCAAAAGCTGAGTTTCAAACAGGTGGTTTTCTGCCTCGAAGTGAACTCTGGGGTGAAAACCAGACACAGGCGACTCGACCAGCTAGCCAAGTCACCTGGGAGGATATACACGAAGCTGAAGGATATACACATATAAATAGGAAGATATACAGGGGTTTCATACAATTATTATACATATATACATGGATATACATCGCGGGAAGACGCCCGCGGGAAAAACCAGACAAGGCAGAAACGGGTATATACAATATGTACACTATTTACAAATAGACCAATATTTACACTATTTATAGACAAACAACTTCTGCACAGAAGGTGGACAACCCTTTGGCAGAGCTGACCCACCAACGGGCGACGAAACCAGAAGACAACGGACCAAACAAGACAGAAAGACAAAATGAAACCAGGCAAACGAAAGCAAAATGAAAACCAAAGAAACTCAGGGAGGAAAGCAGGAACACCAACCTGAGAACACAGAAGGCGGAGGAAAGGAAGGATTTACCGCGTGAGCTCTGCAATAGCTTGAGTTGTCAATAGGTCAGAATCACCACCACGGAGCACCTGCGCTTGCCTGAGAGTGACTGAAAATCGTTAAGCTCTGATTACCATAAACTTCCTGCAAACGCTCTGTGAATCGCTTTGAAATTTCTCTTTAATTTTCTCTAAGTGCTCGAAGGTTTTAATCGTGGTAAACGTGAAAATGACAGATAATTTCTATTTATACCTGTGGTAGAAAGCAATCCTCCTCCTTCCGGTGATCTCCGGACAGGAAAACCTCTGGACTCCAGGTCTGGGGATTCCTTGTGATGATGTCCATAAGAACATCATGGCATAAAATCCTGGAGTCCAGAATCCGGTTCCTGACAAAAGACAACCTCCGGGACCGGAGTCCCAGAGGAGAAAACCAAACAGCAAAACGACACACCGGGGAAGAAAACCCCGGAGAAAGAAAACAGAAAGGGAAAGAAAGACAAGGCAAAGCCACAAGCAAAAGCAAAAAGGGGGGACCCAACATTTTGCACACAAAATGTAGGGACGGGGATGCAGGGCATAATATATATATATATATATATATGCACATATATATATGTGTATATATATAATTTATGCATATATATATATATATATATATATATANNGTGCATATGTGTATATATGTGCATATATATATGCATGTACATATATATATGTGTGTGTGTGTGTGTGTACATATGAAAAAAAAATTAAACATTAAACTCTAGATTGAACCATATATATGTGTGCATGTGTTTATATATGTGCATATATATATATGCATGTATATATATGCATGTATATATATGTACATATGAAAACAAAATTAGACATTAAACTCTAGATTGAACCCTAACCTTGATTCTAAATTGAATTACACATTAAAATATTTTGAACTCTAAAACATTAAACTCTAGATTGAACTATATATAT
>MU223765.1:653566-675191 GCA_018584345.1 Thuja plicata
CGCTCCCAAGTTCTACTTGCATTTCATCTTTCTGCTTGTACTTCAAGTTGGGTTGGAAGATAGGTGTTAGTGTGAAAATTCTAAGAGTATCCCTTTGAATCATTGCACCAATAGAGGTAGCGCCGCAAGCAAGCTTTCATTTGGTTGGATCCCTTTCCATTTGCTAATATCTTCATTCGTAGGAGTAGTAGTAGAGCAGTAAGAAGTTAGTGGTAGGAGTAGTTGAAAGTGAAAGTGATCAAGGAGAAAAGAACAAGTCAAGCAAGCGAAGTACCACCAAGTTATCTTTGAATGAACAACGTAAGCCTGCCTACGTGATTAACCACCAAATCACATTAATATAACTGAGTTAGTATCCACAGGTGTAAGGAACCTTGGAGTTTTCTCATGTTCTTCATGAGTATTTACTTTTCAAGAGAGGGTTGAGTGTTTGATATCCTATATCAAGTATTCATTTCCTATATGTTATGTAGTGGTACAAAACTGAGATCAACAATCTCCACATCCCGCTTGTCACGCTTCACCACCATCAAAGCTCTATTTATCCGAAACATCCACACTTACCTTCACTCCAGTAAGCAGTAAGCTTCAACTTCTTGGTGTTAGAGGAGAGTGCAATCATTTTATCACAATATTTGTATTTTGTTATCCTCTTTACCTTTGGATAGGAGATATGGATAAGGCTGTTTACAACTAGTAATAACCAAATAAAACTTACTAAGTAGTCTTTGTCAATTTTGGAAGCACAAGTTAACAGTTTATTGTTGCTAATTGCATTAGTCTTGTTTAGGCAGGTCCAAGTTCTTCTAATGTATGAACTTTATTTTTCTTATTGCAGTTCCATGTTTTTTGGACTGTTGTTACATTTCAGCTGTCTTCAATATGTAAAAATCATTTGGTGAAAAAAACAGAGGAAAAGAGAAAAGATCATAGCATAGGGAGTTTGGAGATAGGCATGCACAACAGTAGTGGACTGGTCAAATATTGTAGAAGAGAAAGAGTCAAGAAACATCCAAACAAAAAGGACAGTCTTCGTTGACCCCAAAATAATTTCGCTCTTTATTGCGTTTTTCAATGTGATCTTTGTGCAATTTGAGAGAAATCAAAATCTCATTAGTTATCGAGGGATATGAATCACAGACATCTATATGCAGCTTTAGCTGCTACCATAATCCTCCTCATTGTGCTTTTCTTGATTTTCATAGTGTGCAGGTATAAGAAGAGAAATTTTCACGCAAGCAGGGATTTGGCTACTGAAGGCCAGCAGATAAGACTTGAATACAGTTTCTTCAACAAGGTTGCAGGGCTGCCCAAAAAATTCACTTACAGAGAGCTTGAATCTGCAACAGATAATTTCAAGGCCTTGTTGGGTAGGGGAGCATCTGCTTCTGTATTCAAAGGGGTCTTTGAAGATGGTACAGAGATAGCTGTGAAGAGAATGAATAGATCAGATCAATGGAGAAAGGAGTTTGAAGCAGAGGTGGCTGCCATAGCCAATGTGAATCATATCAATTTGGTTAGGCTAATTGGGTTCTGTACAGATGGGCCTTATAGAATCCTGGTTTATGAGTTTGTTTCAAATGGGTCTTTGGGCTCCTGGATTTTTGGTGCAAGGATGCAGCAGCCTCTACTGTTGGGATGGGCCCAAAGATATAGGATTGCTGTGGGTGTTGCCAAGGCCTTGTCATACTTGCACCATGATTGCAGAGCAAGGATTTTGCATTTGGACGTAAAACCAGAGAATATACTGTTGGATGGAATGTTTGAGGCCAAGGTTTCTGATTTTGGGCTGTCTAGATTGATGGGTAGGGATGAGAGTAGAGTGATGACAACCATGAGAGGGACCAGGGGGTATTTGGCCCCTGAATGGCTTTTGTCTCAAGGGATCACAATAAAAAGTGATGTGTATGGTTTTGGTATGGTGGTGTTTGAGATAATTGGGGGAAGGAGGAATGTGTGCCAGGTAAATGGGGGTGAAAATCCTGCAAATTGGACCTATTTTCCTAGTCTTGTTATGAAGAAGGCAAAGGAGGGGAAACTGATGGAGATTGTTGATAGAAGATTGGATTTGGGGAGCGTTGATGAAAGGCAACTGGTACTGTTAGTTAAGGTTGCTATTTGGTGTATTCAAGAGAACTCAAGGTTAAGGCCTGCCATGGACAAGGTTGTAGATATGCTCGAAGGGAGGTGTGAGGTACAGGATCCTCCTGAGACTAAGATGATCATAGTTGATTTGTTGAATCTTGATCAGGATTTATACATGCAAAATGGTACAAGAACCGGTGGATCAGCCATTGAGGAGGGGAGAGACCAAAATGGTAGGATTATTAACTTTAGAGATCTAAGTTATTCCTATACAATGTCAGTTGTGTCTGGAAGATAAGGCTTATCCTGTGGGATGTGCTTATTGACTGCCTGCCACATATGGGTTTATGATTTCCTAGCATTAGAAATACACATTCCCCAGAGGAGAGCTTAATTTTGTTATATATGCAACAACATGACCGAAGCATGCCATGAAATATATCAGGTAACATAATTGACCCAACTTGTCTTCACTATATGTATGTCTCTGTGCACTTGAATCACTACCTAACACATTTGGCGAATGGCTTTTGCTAATCTTCATTAAGATAAGTCTATCAGGAATCTTGAGTCCTAAAAAGAAGCAGTTTCAAGGGATTTCCATTGACAAACTAAATTCTTGATTTCATACTTCATTAGTAATCATAAACACATTATTGGATTTTATTTCGATTGTTTTTAAATTGGATTGTGTATAATTTTTCACATAACATTTTAAAATATAAAAAAGATGGAATTCATACAGTACTATTAGTTAATCTAACATGTTTGTGGAAACATGCTGTATTTCTATTATTTCTTAATCTAAAAATCTAATAGCATTGGCAGACTACCTCTCCCTTGAATTTTGAATTAAGAAATTCTATATGAGATTTAATGCCTCCATACTCTTAGAAGGGTTTTATGAGACTTTTTATGCCTCCACAATCTTAGAAGGTTTCTTTTTCAACATTAGACATAGCTCCGCATAAAAGAAGCTCTTAGTCAGTTCCCTATCGTTGTCCATCCTGATGATGGGGCCACTCAATTGGTCCGAAATGACATGTTCCAGTAACCCTCAAATTTATGCAGTTATGCATTTCATTTTCATTTTCATTTGTTCTGTTGTCCACATTAGGGTTTCTTGCAAACGTCTTGGATAAGGTAATCGTCTATATGTTTATAGGGGCTATATACATTCAGTCCCCTGACAATAACTATGATTGCAACTATAGATGCCTCAAACGGCTATATAAGGTCGGACCCCTGCGTTTACTTTCCAGAAATAGTTTGGAAAGGTCTCAAACGTTTTTCATTAAGATAAATAGTATGCTAAAATGAGATGTTTAGAGATTTTACTGATGGATATTTCTTTCTTTTGCACTTCTTAAAATTCAGAAGTTTCATCCCCAATTGAGATGTTCTGTAATTTTCTTTTCATGTAAGTACAGGGATTACACGAATGATATGAATCTTAAGAGATGTATGGTTACGGAAGAGGAGAAAGATTTGACTAACCAGTTTTACTTTCTAAATCTGAGAATCTGGGCCATACATAAGAAGATAAGCAGTCGACAAAATGATTTACGGACCATACAAGAGATCGACAACCCAAAATAGATGGCTCGTGCTCATCGTGCTTAACCTCTATCGATTTTGAGAAAACAATTTACTGAGAACAACTATTTGCTCAGGATGGGTTGATTAATTTGGTAGACACCTCTTCTAACATTTAGGGACAGTTAATGTATTTCAGCTTTATTCAATTAAAAAAAACAGAATAGATTTAGGACACGGCATCAATCTGTTCCATCGCCGCTAATCTTAGAGAACTTTCTTACATCATTAACAAGTCACTAACAGAGAATTAGGCTAGCTTACTTTTAATTACAAAGAAATAGTTGAGAACTTTAATTTTCTCAAAATTCTATGTTGGAAAATTCAAATTCAAATGATTTCCTTTTTTTTTTATTGAAAAAATGCAAATTCCATAAGAAAGAATAGCAGTTTAAAAAGAAATGCGAGAGAAGAAGAAAAGATACAATATCCAGTATTTCACGATTGTGTACTAAGAGCAGCTAAGAGTGTACAATTGCTATTGTTATCTGTATAGCTTATAGTTTCTCTAGGCTGCTATAATCATTCCCATTTTTTTACAGCAGCTTACTTGACAAGTGCCGTGCTTATAACCAAGGTTTAGGGGCCATATCATCAAATATGATGCCACACCAACTTGTTTTTGGCCAAGGGTGAGACTCATACTTGTGCATTAAGTCTTGTTTTGTTGTTGCATTGATGTGACATCATATGATTGGCTGCTTTTGAGATCTAAGGAATGCATTTCATTCAATCATGGGTAGTTATCACTAACACTAACAATTTTAAAGTCACAATTGTTAGTGTAATATTGTCAAAACTACTAGATTCTGACCAACCAGTGCTATAACAATTAGTGGAACGTGCTCAACTATTGGGTCATTTCCCCTATATATATGTCGTGTTATTGTATAATATTTGCATATTTCTTCATGTGAGATTTTTCACATGTCCAACTCCCTTACAAGGATAAGGTATGCATACCTTTTTTGTAGCACAGCTAGGTGTCTCCCACAAGGAGTATGGAATAGTCCAATATTACTGCAGGACATCTATAGACACCTATTTAGATCGGTCAACATCATGGACTATAAAAGAATCATTCTCTCTTCATTTCTATTAAAAAAAATTCATGAGTACAAAAAAATGAGCACAATCAATTTCCCATTTTTAATTATTTAAAAAGTTGAATCGTGCAATGAATGTTTTGAAATAAAAAAAATAAAGTAAATAGAAGAACTCTTCCTTACTAAGTAAGGGGGAAATTGTTATTAATTCATTTAAGTGTAATGTTTATTGGAGATTGTTTTAAGGATTTCATAAATACATTTTTGGTTGGTGGTGAGAGGATGAGTTTTAGATCAAATTGAGATTTGTTTAGTTATTTGACGTACAAAGATGATTTTTCTAAAATTTATGCAACGATTCTCTTGTTGGTGTTGAGTGGCACCGAGATCAAATCAAGTGCCCTAAGCCTAACTAGAAAGAATGACTTCTCATTCTCAAGACTAAGGGAAAATGGAAGTACAAGTTGTGTCAATGAAGTAGTGTAAGGATGTGGAATTTCACTATATGTCATGTGGCTGCACTACACATCACACAAACTGTCACGCTATGAAATATCTCTAGAAACCCTTTGTGAAGTGTATTTGAACTCTATGGAAGCAACAAGTGATGGTATAATCTTAGTGCATACCATTAGACTACATTGTGCATCACACAAGACACATCCCACTATAAAGAATCACTAGAAGCTCTTTCAGAGTTGATTTTAAAATTTGCAGAGTTAAGAAGAGGTGGAATCATGGTGCATGTCATTTGACTATGTTGTTCATTCTACAAGATTTCCACTTCAATTGTGTGAGTATGAATAAGTGACAAAACTAATGAAGGTGCTAGAATCTCAATGCATATCAAATGATTACATGACACATCAGTGGTAATGAGTATGAATGATTATAAACGGGCCATTAGGAGGATTAGTTCTTGTTAGATTCACATTGGCAAGGTTATCTATAAAAACATCATAAACTATTAAAGGTTCTAGATCTCAATACAATTGCTTGATCACAGTCTTAACAATGTTAGGACAATTAGTGTCCTCTCTATGATCTAAGATGTCTTCATCAATTGTATAACATATTATTTTGTAGTTGTTATTTAATTAAGCGTCTTTTTGTTCATGACCAACTTAGGAATAAGTCCATGGTCATACAATAGTAGATCATATTCAAGATAACAATTCTTTATTTTCTTTTTCTCTTAGATGAATGGTTGTTAAATTTAGTCTAGCAAATGAAGAAAGTAATATAATATCAAGAAATTTGTTTACATATGCCACCAAAATGAAACTTTATCTCAAATCAACATTACAATATACTTATAAAAATATTTATAAATGCCTCCAAACAATCATAAACATTGACATTTTATTATTATATGTATTTAGATGCATGATTGTATAAACCTTCAATTCTTTACCTACTCCTAAATTTGATCCTATTCCCACACCTTATTAGTCCTACCAATCTTACAACAAATAGAAAACGATACTTTTTCATATATATATATAGTTTACCACGTAGCATTTCCGTTCCAACACCCTATTAATCATACCATTCTTACACCAAATAGAAAACGATACTTTTTCATATATATATATTTATTGTTTACAACGTAAACATATACCTACCCATTTCCGTTCCAACATACTATGGAAAGAAGCAACGTGAAAAGTGAGAAAGGGTAAACTTGTTTCAAAAAGCCATCTTTGTCATCCGAAATTAATATTAACTTGTTTCAAACAATATTCGAGCAGTTTACCAAATGCAGGTCCCTCCAAGTTTGACTTCTCACATACTCTTAGCTACCTTACGCGAAATATGCGTCCCTTTATCTTGTATCAAAATAATTGGTGCTGATCACCTGTTGGAATTTAATAAATAAAATCTCAAAAATATCTTGGACACTGTGTGTTCCATATAATAGCCGTACAATTAAATATTGAATATGGAAAGGGTCAGAGGATGGTGCGTTTTTCTCCAGCAAAATCCAACGGAGAATACAGGCGGGTAAGGGCAAAGGAAAATTAACAAGATAGTTTAAAATATGAAAATCCTCCAAGTCAAAACAAATCATAACAAAACTCTTGAAAACAATTTAAAACTCTGTAGCGCTTTTACCAAAATAATACGAACAGTGTTAGATTGAGTATTTTGAAGATTATTGGATTGAAGTAGGACTGAGAGTTTTTTTAATTGAAGAGTGAAGAATTATGAGACTTGTATTTTTTTAAAAATCATTTGGGACGTAATCTTAATTTTATCTTTTTTAAATGTTTTGAGTGTTGCAGTTAATAAAGTTTGCTTTTTGGGGACTTCACTTGGAGCTATTCAACTTCCAATTGCCTAGGATGTTAAAAAAATAATGTACAAAAATGAAAGCTTCTAATTTTGATTGCTTTAGACATAATAGTGAGTTTATGATAGCTCTAACCTTCACCAAATATACCAACTTCTTAGATATGTACATGTTTTTGTTATTAGAAAAAGCTATATTCCTATGACATCATAACTTTGAAACTATACTAGAATTTGTGATAAACAAAATATAACTTAAATATTGTCTATACATTAGTCACAAAATAATATTTAGGAATAGTGCTAGTTTAAGTCAATATGATGGTGCATATTTATAAAGAGAAATGCACATAGATATAGGCCTTTAAGTTATGTGAATCAACTAAATGACATTTCCAAGAGGCGTGAGTATAACTCTTCTCATTCCTAATCAGTGGCTTAGTTAACTCAATCTAATGGAGACAAAAAGTGTCCTTCACTAAAAAAAGGTCACATCTAACTACCATCATCAATGATTGACGAAATAATGACGACTTTTGAAAACCTCAAGTCAAGATGTACAAATGTTAGTGTAACCAGTGACAACTTGAAGAAAAACTAATACGTTATTCTATAAAACCTTGACAAATCTTTCTTAAGTGCTTCATTTTGATAGAAAATATTTGTTTTCTTCATAAATATTAATAAATTTATGTAGATTACTAGAAGTTTTTTAAAAAGTATATTGAACACTAGTTACAAATAATAAATGTACCATGGTGAATCCTTCCTTATAGAATGTCACTATCAACAACACTCTATATATATATTTTTCTCTAAGTTGAAGTAGAGGCTCAAGGATGGTAGCCATTAACAAGACTAAGGGGTAAGGCTAGTCATGGGGGTTAAGGGGGAAGAACCCCCTCATAGGATATGAGTACAATGCCTCTAATGTGCTCTTGTTGCGATATATGAAAGGTGAACAGGTAGAACCCCTCACCTCCAAGAAACATACATTATAGAAAGAAACCATTAGGAAAATAGTGACTAAACATTTGAATCTACAAGACTAAAAAACAAGACTCTAAAATGTTGCAAATAAAACAAGAGAAATGCAAGTAAAAAAAGACTCTAAAATGTTGCATGGATGAATCTACACCTCATATTATCCTATATGACCATATGTTTAAGATTTAACTTTATAGAGTAATAAACACTTTTCTTTTAAAATATCTTTGTAGCCAAAAGTTATTTTGGGTCATTGATCAATGTTTAATCACATAGAACGAAAGCAGTTTTAGGTTGTACATACATTTTAAAAGAAAAAATTACTTGGAACTTTGAGGAATGAAATATCACTCATTCAATCAATATGTAATTGCATAACCCAAAACAAATTGCAGCAATTGTGTTGAGTTAATATTTTTTCTTGACATGTTCTTATAAACTTGTAAATATAACTATTATATTATACTATAAATCACTAGTGGGGACTCAAATTAGTGCCATCACATTGACCACAAGATCTTCAGATGCTTGTACTTACTATTAGCAAGAAGTAGGATTAAAAAGTTTAAGATAATAGTTAGTTGAAGTAGGCTTTAGAAAATAAAAGATTGATTGCAGGAAAGAGTAACTAGATCATAGATTACAAAAGTGATCTTCACTTATTATCCATGTAGAATTTAAAAATAAAATTAGCATTGAAGCTCTATGTTACTTGTATTCTCTAAAATCATTAGATTTGATCCCTTGGAAATGTTATATTTTAAATTAACTAATGGTGGAGAAGGGAATTCACCACCCTCAAGATTATTAAAACTCCAAGGATCGAATCGACCCTCATGCCACCTCACTTCTACTAGCACTTTGGGGAGATAGGGTGGTCAAAACAATTAATTGACGGACTGAAATTTAAAAATTTAAGGAAATATAATACTGGATCAAGAAACTGAATTAAGTAACATACACTAACAGATTAAAATATTTTAATTATTAGATATGGAAGTGTTAGTCCTAAGATCATATTACTGAGAGGAGGTTGGATTAGTAATGTACCAAATAATCCAATCTTTTTAACCTCTTATACTTAAACCACCATTCACAAGATTAACCATACATTCAATAAATAAAAACCATAAACATGAAAATCCGTCCACACATTAAACACAAATTTATCTCGTGGAAACCCAAATAGGGAAAAAATCACATCGGGGATTAGTACCCACTAAATAATGTACTCTTCAAAACTATGCCATATGAAGAGCTTCACCATGTTAGGAGTTTACAACAACATTGTTAGGTGCTACCCAGTTAAGGGATTTTCCTTAGGCCTAATAGAACCTTTACCTTTTTAGAGTATCTTTTTTAGAGGACTTTAAACATTTGTCAAAGTGTCACCTTGTTAGAGTATTTACAACAAAGCTTTGTTAGGATCTACCCTATTAATGGATTTAACTTGCTGCAACTGCTAGGGAATAATGCAAATAATTATCTATGAAATAACACTACGTCTGCTTGATCAGATCCAGTAAAGCACACAATCTCTTCTCAATACACTTAAATCTTATTTGGCTTGATTGCAACTCCCACTTTGCACTGCACTTGTATAACACACGATCAACACATTAAATGTTCAACTTCATTCAATATATACTAAACTTTTAAGTCCACAACCTTGATCAAACCCTAAAATAGAATTCCAATCATCACGCTCAAATCCAACACGCCACATATAAAAATTAAATATACAAAAACATATTTCCAAGACCGCATCAGCGAATACAATGATTTATATAGGATATTGTGTCAAGGAGTCAAACACATTTTGACCAAACACAAATTCCTCAAGAATCTTCTCCTCTCGCTAGCATAAAAAAATGTGATGCTAGATCATCACCTCCAATCATGAATTTAAATGTCACTAGAGCATGACTGACTCAACCGACTATATCATAACCTCAACACAAATCAAATATTTATCCAATGTCACTCAAGAACACAAACTATATAACCTGTTAACAACTATGTCTCTAACCACCGGTCATCTATCCTTCACATCGACCACTGAAATTAGTTTTGGTTGTAGTTGTAGCATCTGAACACTATGGATGACCATCCTATGACTGCATCACAAGATATAAACAAGATTTGACAAGACATAAATCGTCTATCATGTGTCATTAATTATTCTAGCATCTGCACTGTTATAATTCAACTAATCATAACTTCCACATAAGATCACTTCAACAGTAGTCATCATGCATTAGACTTATAGAGACATACCTAAGTCTTCCATAAAGAAACAAACCACTAAAACTCATTGCAACTCATCATTCATCACACCTATACTGTGAAACATACTAATCTAACACAAAGTCAATAGTTGACATTAATGTCAACATAATATCTCATCATCCTGTAATCAAATCTGCATCATGACATCTTCAAAACTTACTTACCATCACTGCATAAGATATGCCAATAATTTCCTCCTTTTGTATTTATTAAAAAAACTCTATGCAACACTTTTTGCTTCACCAATCATGGAAACACTTTTTTCTCAAATATGTTTCCACTTCTATCTAAAAATGTTTCCACTTTTGTCTTATAAATGTTATGCAATTACTCACCCTTTTTCATACATACATTCCCCCATAAAATACATTTCCCCCCTTTGATAAAAATGCCAAAGGTGTCAATCACACCTAATATCTTCTTTACTGTTCCTAACATCATAGACTGCTCCCCCTAAGGAGCAGCTCCAAAACAACAATCCATTCATAAAGATATTCAATAAATACAATAGGAACTCCATCTTATTGTAATTAAACTCAAATAGGGGAACAACCCCCAAGATACTTTTTAAATGTACTCAAATATATCCTTCAGTAATGGTTTTGTGAAAATATCAGCTACCTTCTCTTTAGTTGGAACATACTCCAACCATACTTCCTTTTCTCATACCTATCCTCTAAGAAAATGGTATTTGATATCTATATTCTTAGTCTTAGAGTGCATTACCGGTTATTTTAAATATTAATAGCACTTGTATTGTCAAAATATAACCACTGGTTAAGTTACCTTCTTTTAAATTCCTTCCAAAATATGCTTTATCCAAACTACTTGTGTACAATTAATTGCAGCAACAACATACTCAACTTCAACTATTGATTGAGATATACGGGTGAAATCACAATAGTGTGTCCCACTTTTCAGGATGAAGGATTTTAGACTTCCAAAATTTTTTTTAGTTCTGATAGCTTCAAGCGAAGTATCCTCTTCACGCAAAGTGGTTAGTAGGATTCACAAAAAGTACCCCACGTAGGGTACTTCGTGCGAAGTGGGGTCTTCGCATGAAGTACACCACATAGGGTACTTTGCGCGAATCACCCCTTCGCATGAAGCCATTATTCACTTGAATTTGTATAAATTTCTGACTACCCATTTCATTTTTATCATTCACTTTTAGAGATTTTGTTGACCCGGGGCTTAGAGCAAACCAGTGACGACCAGTATGACGTCAGCACCTCCCAAGCTTCTTCAACCTCTTGTGATTGTTAGTAGTATCAGGTACACACATTTTTCTCATTTTTTTTATTGTAAATTATATGTTTTATATTTATTTTAGTTAATTATTTGTTTTAAATAATATTTGGTTTGTAGAAATGTTAGAAAATGATAGTTGAATTTTAGAATATGTTAGAAAATTATAGTAGTATGTTAGAAAATCATGGTAGAATGTTAGAAAATTGTAACTTAGTACATTAGAAAATATTATAAAACATTGGAAAATATTAGAAAATTATAACTTAGTATACATTAGAAAATATTAGAAAATTGTAACTTAGTAAACATTAGAAAATATTACAAAACATTAGAAAATTATAACTTAGTATACATTAGAAAACATTAGAAAACCGTAAGTAGAATGTTAGAAAATGATAGAAAACCACAGTATAATGTTAGCAAATTTTAGAAAATTGTAGATGTCTAAAAATATTAATATTGGTATTAATATTAAATTCCCTCTTATTCCTCTAACTATTTAATTCAATCAATTAAATAGTTTCATTGCTAGTATTTATCAATGACCAAATACTATTCTAATGTATTTTATTTAAATACATTTGTCTCACAAAAATCCCCTCTTTAATAAATTTATATTTATTAAAATCCCTTCATGTTCCTAATTCTTCTAAACTATGATTTATTCATATCTAATTTGAATTATAATCTAAACCCTATCTAGGAATCTATTAATCCAACCTAGACACCTACCCTAAGCCTACCCTATTCCTATTCTACTCCCATCACCTCATTTTCTAAGCATGCTTCCCTACCTAACTGTCCTCTAATCATACTTAAAGGATGATTCCTAACCTTTTTAAGGTTAATGGAATGCTCACCCACATGGGGAAATTCTCTCCAAAATGGGCACCCATCCCTCTTAAATTCCTCTTACAAGTTTGTCTCCCACTTGGAAATCTTGAGCCACTCAATATTTAATGCCAAGTTTGAATCAAATTTAGCCATCCCTTCAAGCCTATGTGTCCCTTATGTGGCTCTTATGTGGATGTCACATAGATGCCAACTCATCCAAGCCCTCCTCTTCTCTCCCAAAATTCTATAAATAGAGGCCTTCTCCTCTTCATTTTTCATCTCTCAATTTGCATTATTATCATGCTATTTTAATGTTAGGAGTTCATTTCTAGTTTCTCATGCTTTTATGTTTAAATCACTTAGAAATAACATGATAGGATCAATTTGGTAACTGAATCATAGTTTTTTTACATTATCTTGCATTTCAATCATAGTAGTTTAATCATTTGGAGAAGTTTGAGATTAGTTACTCCATACTAGTTCTTGAATCCTTCTCTATACTTGCATCAATATTACTCATTCCACTTGGGGATCCATTTCATTTTGTGTGTTTGATAGAGCATGCCCACATCCATAAAAAATGAGCAAATCAAACAAGTCAAATAAGGTGCTTACTTGTTTTAGCTCAATCTGATGTTATTTGGTGTTCTTTGTTGCTTGCTTGGTCTTCCTTATGACTTTGAATTGATTATATGTGCTAACCCACTAATCTTGTATGTTTGAGCTTGCTCCCGACAGGTTTTTAACCATTAAGAATTCCTCATACACATTCTGGCATGCCCGGTGGGATCCTCGTCCCTAAATTCTTCTAAATTATTGTCTTTTTTTTCCAAATTTTGCCAAGCACGCAAATTGGCGTCTGCGTTTTACGAACAGTTGTCTGTACAAATGCCAGGTCTCTCTGAACTGCCATTTGACATCCTTTCTTAACCAAAATTTACACCCTAAATCAGCGTGTCCACCTGGCATTGCTAGTTTGAGACTTTCCAAACATAATTTTTTAGTTTTTTCAAGATTTACTGTCTTTCCCACTGCTTTTTAATATTTGAGCATTCTATTTTTTAGTAGAGATCCATTTTACAAGCAGGTATAATGCTAGATTTTCATTAAGGGAACAAATATTGATAAATTATTAAAAAAACACTAGCTTTTAATTGTTTGGATAATCTCAAATGACTAAATTTGATCAAATTAAAGACTAAGAAGGAAGAAAAAGTAACTTTGTTTGTTGTTTTTTCTATGTTTTTGTGAACTTGTAGGTACAACAACATCTGCAAAAACGTAGATCCAGGCTTTGGCGTCTACACAAACACCAGTTTAGAAAAGCATCGATCAACATCTGCATTTCAGGAATCAACATCTCTAACTGGTATAGCAGTTTTGTGGTGTTCTATGTTTTTTGGCCTATTTTCCTGCATTCTGTCAGTTTTAAGCTAAAACATAGAACCAGCGTCTGCGCCATGAATCGGCGTCTGCGCTTTGACAGACTAATTTTGATCATTTTCTAACAATTGTTTAAGTGGTTTTTTGTGTTTTCAACATTTGTGCAAGGCTAAAATTGAAACTACTAACCAATTGTCTTGCAACACCGCTTGTTAAAGACACAAATTCAAAACTACTCATGTTTGTCTTGCAAGTTGCCTCAAATCAAAAATTGACCAAACGATCGTGTTTGCTTTAACTTTTCTTAGGCACCTAGTATAACTAGGGATATTTTATTGTCTACGTCAAAGCAAGTGTTAGGGGATTATGCTCTCTTCCCTTTTTGAAAGATCAAAAACCTAGACACACTTGCTTTGTGTTAAACAATCAAATCTTTTGGGAAAGAACAAACTTTGTCTTGCATGTTTGGGAGAAAATGACATTGGGTAGGAGAGTATGCTCTTTTTCCCTTGTGGAAAATCAGAAATCTAGACCCCTCTTGTCGCCAATTCACATTTTTCAAGTTAATCCTTTAGATGGGCCTGCCGGTCAAGGAAAAAATCTCCCGGGAACAACCCACCTAAGAACAAGGTGTAATCCATACCACTCTAACTCGCGTTAATCAAATTTACTCTTTGGGGTTAAAGCCTCAGGAGTCGATTGACATTTGAGCTTATACTTGGCTCTCATCTAACTTAAGTGCAGCCTCGCGGTCTCAATCACATTTACGTGACCACTTTTGTCAAGACGGTCTATGGGGCTATACGTTTGAATTGTGCTTGCGCGGGCATAGAGGATACAATCGAATGGAGACACGTACTAAACACTCTAGGAATAGAAGCTACCTGATTCACCTCCGAACAGTGATTTATTATAGTGCGAGGGGAGGGAATAATCTCCCCCAAGATACCCATCATATGTGTCCCAAGGTATTGTGTTGCGAAAGAGATCTTCATAGCACGACAACAATACCTAGAAAAAGGCAAAAACACGGGCGCCATTTTGGGGGTGACACTGCTATGTGAGCTGAAGGACTACCAAGAAATGGGTCTATAATATTTCATTCGAAGCCAATTCCTTAGATAGATGTGTGCTTGAAGTGTTTGAACAACATTTGCAAACCCAAAACACAAACGGAATACCCAACAAACAAAATTTGTCACTTGCTTGTATCCTTCAAGGTTGCTTTGTCCCTTTTTGGATTGTTTTCAAACTCATGCATGTTATTTTTTGATTTGATTGTGTTGAAATTGGTTCTTGCCATGGAACAAACCTATTGACAATAAAAAAGAAATCAAACTTGTGCCAAATCATCAAAATAACATCCTTTGCAAGATTATCGTGAGTTCCAATTTTCAAAATTTGGTCTTTTATGAGATATGTCCTAAAACCTCCAACTATTCATCCAAAATCATATCTATTTATAGGATATGACCGATTCCAAGAAGCATAAGAAGGTAAAAACTCAGTTACCACTAGTCCAAAGAGAACAAAAGAATACAACCTGAGAGGCTAACAAATACCAACACATAGTCGATTCCATCAAGCAAGAAATCCATAAACAAGAACAATTTGACAAAGTGATATACAACAACAAGGTTGCTCGTTTCATGGGAAAATATCATCTAAACACTGATTTTATTAGAGTTGAGTAATATGACTAGCTGGTTTACCATGACAAATGAAAGTTCTTCCTCTTCTTAAGCTCACTTAGTTTTCATTTTAGGACCTCCCTTAGGTTGTCATCTTTAGGCGCACATCACACAATCATCCTAGCATAATCAGGCATAATCCAATCCAATCCTAGTCAGCCTAGCATCATCATAATCATCATCCAAGGCATCCTTAATCACATCCTTCACTTGGTATTGCATTCCCTTTAGATTTTCTTAAAACCTACATCTTCATCAAACCCCCATCCTTAAGTGTTCTTCACTAAGCATTGTTTAGGATAAACCCCTTTGCCTTTGCAACCTCATCACCTTGATCAAAAGGTTGTTCGCGTTGGCAGAGAATCTTGTCCGCCGAAGACCACAAGTCTATATTAGGTAGACAATCATATCCACTTGATCTTACACTAGGGAAAGAAACCTTAATCCATGCATACACCCAATTATCCTTAGTCCTTAGGAGCATATTCATCATCCTAGATGCATCTTAGTTATAGCATCATCATCCTTAGATTCCTAGACACATCCTTGCATCACATCTTTCATCTCATATCCCCTTAAGGTAGTCATTTCATGCCACCTATCACATGAGCCACTAAGAAGAGGAAGAACATGGACCCCAATCTTCCCGCTAGTTCATCTACTCCTGTGACTGACAACACTAACGCCATGGTTACTTATGCACCTCATCCCAATGATCAAATTGAACACATCTGGGTAGATACTAATGAGACGCCTACCATGAGTAGCATAGAAAAATTTATCAATCATCCAAGACATATCCACATGGTGAACGCCATGAATGGACGTAATAACAATCAAGTACTTTCGGAACTCCCACCCTGGATTATACCCACACTTGTCACACGACCCATGGCACTTCCAGTGGAATGTCCTCATCCCACTAGAAACAAATTTTTTTATCTACTTTAGCGAGCACTACATGTGGGAACTCTTATCGCACAAGTAGTCCAACCTTCCATCCCACCCTCCATCATGCACACAACACCTTCCTCAACCTTAGGATCCCCACCTCTTGATCCAACATTAACAACACAAGAAATACCCCCCATTGCTATGCAAGCACCTCCTCAGTTTACATCCGCTCCACTTTTGCAAACATTCCCAACATTTGTGGCACAATTTCCACCACCACTAGTCAACAGGTAGCAAACCACCATTCCACCCATCCCTACTTAGCCCATTCAAAGTGCAACAAATAGTTTGCAGCATCAAAGAACCCAATTCTCCATGCTATTCCACCTTTCTTCACCACAGACATACCACCTACCAATGCTTATAACCAACCCTTATTTCCACAAGGGTCCACTTTCCCCACTCCACTAGCAATGCAACCACAATCTGTGCCAGTAGTTCTGCCTCAAATGCAATTAAACCCAAATCCTCCCATAGCACAATCATCCACCAATCCCTTCATCATACCCCAAATTCCCATCCAACCAATCCAATAGTCGCACCAACCAATCCAGCAACAACAACATCAACAACCAATCAAGAAACAACAACAACCAATCCAACAACAATAACAACCAATCAAGAAATAGTAGCAACCAATCCAACTACATCAACAACCTATTCAGCAACAACAACAACCTATTCAATAGAAAAAATCCATCCAAAAACCATCCCAACAACAACAACTGCAGCAGCAAATTACCAACCCATTCACATCCCAAGCACAACAACAACAAATTAACCCCTTCGCAGCTGTGCATTCCACCCTCCAAGATGCACCGCAGCCGCAACCACAAACACAGGTGAAAATCCCTTCATGGTACAACCACTACAACAATTTGATAATCCTTTCATCCAACCTGTTCAACAACAACAAACTCATTCCGCTAGCTACCTAGTCATGCCATCTTCCACTGCATCACAAACCATCTCACCACCACAACAATTCAGTGTTCCTAGTAACACCAATTACCTCACTATAGCCACTGGGGGCATCCCACTATAGAATACCTATCTTCCACCCTATGTAGGTGCACAATAGTCTCATCCCACCTATCCAATACCTCAGCAAATACAAGCATAGTTCTAGTAGTTGCAACAACCTTATCAAGCACCGCCACCTCCTCCACTGCAATATTCCCCTCAGCCACAACTTCTACCACAACATCCTATATACGCTAACCAAAAACCATAATATCAAACACCATAATATCCCCCATAGAATCCTCCATATTCACCATTTGATCCATATCAGGTTCAAGGAACCCATGCAATCACGGTTAATAATCCTCCCCAGCAAATCAATCATGAATGGGAGGAAATGGAGAACGCTCTCAAGGAGCTAAAAGTAGGTACCGAGGCTAAGACATTCAAGTTTGAAGAAGTGTGCCCTTATTTGTTTGATCAATCTATCACTGCAATACCCTTCCCCAAACACTTTGAGACACCCAAATTTGATAAATATCGGGAGAAGGGAGATCATGTGAGTCACATGAAAGAATTCTACATGGCATGTCAAGAAGTGGCCTATAGCGATAATTTCCTCATGAGACTATTCCCCAAGAGCTTAGGAGGGACCACTCTTGAATGGTTCTACAAAATCCCCTATGGCATAGTCTTTACTTTTGCTGAACTATCTAAAAATTTTGTGGCCCAATATGCACATAATGTCAAAAATGAACTCTAAGTCCTTGACCTATGCAACTCCAAACAAAAGGGAGGAGAGAGCCTGGCCGATTATCTTTAGCACTGGAAAGGGCTTACTACAAGGTTGTCCTACCAACCCCTTGAGCAACATCTTATCTAAATTTTCATCAATAACCTCCATCCTAAGATTGCTTATCACATGTGCATGAATTGCATACAAACTTATCAAGACATCCGGATCAAAGGCATGGATCTTGAACGAGGTCTCATAGAAGATGGTGCCATCAAGCACTACAAAGAATCCCAGCCTGACAAATATAATAATGATTGATCACGGTACTAGAACAAGAAGAAGAACACAGTAACTGATGGAGCCACTGACACTAAACACATTTAGGTTGTGGTAGCCGATCCCAATGCACCTACCCAAACATATTAACAAGCACCGCCAGTATACCCTCAACCTCCTCCCATGTATCAAAAACCCACTCCCATGTATCACCAACCAACATACCAGCAAAACACATGCCCTCAAGGAGCGAATATCTATCCACCTCTAGGGACATCATATTAACCCAACTACCAAGGTCCTATGAACCAGACAAATGCTATATCAGTCCCACATGGACAACAAAGGCCTCACGCTTCAAATGCACCACAACACACATTTACCCCTTTGGGTGAACCCATAGATGTCATCTTCCATAGAATGGTCCAAGCTAACCAAGTTGTGTATCCAAAAATGCAGCCGTTTGATGACTCAACACCTAAGCCTGCCTGGTATAAAGATAACGAGTACTGTGAGTATCACCATGTTAAGGGACACACCACCATCAAATGCATGAAGCTAAAACATTACATCTAGGATCTCATCGACCACAAAGAGATCAAAGTGGTCTCTCCTTCCCAACCATCACCAAACACAGGCCTTAAAATATATCAAAATGCATTTCCTGAACACACCTCAGGTAAAGGCCCAGACAATCCTACTCAATCCTCTGATTAGGGAAAGGGTTAACAAGTAGAAAATGATGATAGAAAATATTATACAAATGCATATATCAACTACACTAATCTTATCGGCTGCATATCCCAAGTCTAGTCCTCCATCGATGTCATCCATGTCAAGGGTGCCGATAACCAATACGTAGTCACCACTTGTCGAGTCTGAATAATAGTTGCAGGTGTGAATACCTTTCCGTCTACTTGTACCCAATACAATATTTTGGAATACCTAGGGAATAATATCGCCCAAATTTCCATCTTGGATCTCCTCTGCCCTTTACCCACCTATCAAGAGATCCTCAATAAAGCCTTGCAAGAATCTCGTGTTCCCAGCAACATCAACCTCACTGAATTCTAGAACCTTGTCAGACACCTATCTGCATCTTTTGGGGTCTCTTTTAAACCAAAGGACATACCCTTAGAAGAACCTGATCATAATCTCCCACTCCGTATTGCTATCATGGTTAAAGATTTTTCCATTAAACAGGTCATGATAGATAATGGTTCGGCCCTAAACCTATGTACTCTAAAATTCATAAAATAGTTGGGTTGCACTGAAGCTGATATAACAAATGAGGTGATTACCATCAAAGCCTATGACAATCTGGAGTGTACTTCTGAAGGCACTATTTGTTGTATTTCTTGTTTTGGCAATTTTCCTGGTTCCTTGTCCTTTTCTCTGTGATCTGGTGGTTTAAAATTAGCTATCTCTTGTTCATTGTGGCCTTACCTTGGTCAAGTTTTCAGGTTTTCAAGCCTAAACCTAACTAAATTTGCAAAACCCTGAAAACCCTGTGCTTTCCAAGTGTTAAATGATAACAGTAAACCCTAGGTCATGGCACTTCTATTTTGATGTTACTTTTTCCATTCACTTAAGGCATGTGTTTCAATTGAATCGCCTTGTTGCGATATCCCGAGAGAATATTCCATAAGTCTTCCCGACTTGGTGTTTTCCTTATGTCGCGTGGTCTCGTTCAAAATCAAAATATTCCTTTGGCACAACAAGACTCAGCAATTTATTCATGTCGGGTAGTCGCAAGATAACCATGTCATAAAGCATTGTAAAGAAGGGACCCACTGCTTAGTCGGGTGATCGCAGGAGATTTTTAACAGTTATGAAAATGTCTTTAGACTTCACGATTACCTTCATGTCGCTTTATCACCAAATGAATCTAGTGTTAAAAGTTAAGCTAAACCTTCAGTCGCGTGGTCTCGAGATGGAACGATGGTTAAAATATTTTAACTCAGACTTCATGACTGACTGTCTGTGGTTTGCAATGAAGTATAGTCAGGATGTCGCCAGAACAAGATGATGACTCAGTTCTCTAGTATGCATTAAGTGAGCAAATGATTGAGTGACATGTGTCATAAGGCAAGTGAATGTTAAGGGATTATCATATGGTCGCCAGAAGGAGAAAATGGACTCAGCGACAACAAGACTAAGTACTTTCCCTTCAGTCACGGTGTCTGGGAAATATTTAAGGGTATGCATGAACATTTGGCGATTAAGTGATGACCGTCAGATGAAGGAATCAGAAGATCTAACGGTGGTCATGAAGTCTGAGAAGAAAAGTGCCCAAAGGGAAAATTCCTCCTGACTTGGCGATTAAGGTATGTCGCACAATCGTCAGAAGTGGAAAAAGGGTGCATCTAACCTATTATGGTGAAGTTAAACATTCAGGACTTGATTCCACGATCGGGCGAGTAAGTGTGGTCGCATAGTCTTGAAATAAAAATTAAACACTCAGCGACAAGGAAATAACTGTAAAGGTTAAGAAAGATAGTTATTCGCAAGGTCTCAGAAAGAGTGATGAGTTAATGTTAACTATGCGCGACTATGATTTCAGTTGTGTCACGTGATCGCTAGATCGTGACTTGGGTCAGCCAAAGGTAAGAATACGCATTGTCGCCATGTCTCAAGATGGAACCATGGGTTAGTGATAGAGGCCCATGACAAAGAGACTTAATGCAATTGCACAGTCGCCTGGAACTCAAGTTGTTCATTCTGCAGAAAAGAGAAATATTTTGCTCAGTTTACAGTGTTTTCAAAGTTGATAAAAGAGTTCTAAATTTCAGGAAATTGTGCACAGGACAGTCAGCTGATATCTGAGATAGATTTGTTTCAATATCAGTAAGGAGTAAGAGATTCAAGAAATTGAAAATATGAGCGGGGCTATGAGTGTTGCTTCAACAAGTGGAGGCAGTGAAGAGGAACATAAAGGAAAGGCAAGTTTCTCTGATGAGTTTCTACATCTCTTGCCTGGTTCAACGCAGAATAAGAAGGCCAATGCTAATGTTCTCCTTGATGAGTACAAGGACATTCAAGATGCTTTGACTCTAGGCACTACAGGTTTCTCCCTTTTCACTTATTTCTATAAAAATATTGATAAGCCCATCCCAGTTTCAAACCCTTGGACCTGTGGTTTGGCTAGGTTACTTGTTCCTGATGTCTTCCTAGATGTAGACCTATTCTTAGACCTAGCCAATCACTATGATGTTTTGACAAAGACCATCAAAAGGGATGAT
>MU223765.1:679288-717951 GCA_018584345.1 Thuja plicata
TTGTATGGTTAAATCTTGCATCTGGTTATGCTTGGTCATTTGCAAGGTGATTTATCAGTTGGTTTAACAAAGGTACATAGCAAATCAGTGTCCACACTATAACATACTGTGTAAACAACAATCATAATAGGTAAAAACTGCCTGAGTATATGTGGAGCTCAAAAATGAAGGAGGACCTTATCTAGTCGTTAGCAATTAGGATTTTCTTGCCTCTGAATCAGTATTAGAAGGCATGGTGTTCAAGTAGTCATTTCAAGCACTGCGGTTCATACAAGAAAAATCCCTAACATGCACCATATCATTATTCATCCAAGTGAGCCCCCTTATCTAGGATACACTATGTCATGTTGTTGATCTTGACCTTCCCTTCAACATCCTTCTTAGATGCCCATGGATTCATTCTATGCAAGCCATCCCCTCCACCTACCATCAGTGCATCAAATTCCCATATAATGATATTGAGATCACCATCCGTGCGGATCCCAAGCCCTTCACATATTGCAATGCATTGGAAACCTCCTTTCCACATTCAAATCACTATCCTAGGATTGATATTAGCACCTCTGTCGCTAGTTCATCTTGAACCCATTCAGACCTAAAAACAATCCTCTCTTCCACCCTATCCACAGTCAAGATCAACAACAAAGGTTGTGGTGAGTATAGTTTATCTGATGCCTTCACAGTTGGGCCATTGCTAATTGATCCACACACTCAAGGACACCAACCTAATCTAAGCAAGACAGAACCAAAGACAACCAAGGTGCTACAATTCAGTCCTACCAATTTTATCTCAAAGGGTACTTTGACTAGCTAGGAAATGACACCAAAAATTAACCAATGGCTCTATAAGGATCCACCACCCAAGGACACACTTTGCCTCAATTACTTTAAAGGTAAGTACCCTGCAACTTCACAAGCTGGTTACAAAAAGATGGAACTACCAAGGAGGTGGCCTTGGTTATGAAGAGAAAAGAATGAAAGATCCTATTGTACCTATCCGATGAGAAAAGCACCTAGGCCTCGGTATGGAATCTAACATGAATGGGGACACCAAAAAAAACATCTATGCCTCTTATCCTTCCCTGGGTGAAATTGCTGACATCGAAGATGTCTTGGAAGAGAAAGTTGTGAGAGCCTATGATGATTTGTTTAATGATGAAACCTTCCTAGGCAATTCTGTCCTACACTAGCTTTCTATTCTCTTCATCAACCTTTCTCTCCATCATCTTGAACTCATAGACTAGGACCAACCAAGTGTCATGCATGTTGACGAGTTCCAAAGTGAGGATGCACTCCTAAGCTTTATGGGAGCAATGGAACAAAGCAATGACTGGGGGCAAGACTCAGCATATGCCTACAAACCAGACCCAAAAGCATACTTTGGGGAAGAGGAGAACTTCAATCAAAAAAATGAAGAAGAAAACAAAAATAAAAAATAGAAAAATTGATCCCCTGGCAAAAACCCCTCTAGGGCACTATCTGATCATAAAATAGTAAAAAAAAAAAGGGTGTATCCCCTAGTGAAAACCTCTCTGAGGCACTAGAGGATAAATATTTTGGTCTTCCTCTAATCTATGATTATGGGCCTTAATAGTCATCGATTCACATCGAAGAAGCAAAACCTATCAACCTGGGTACCAAAGAGAATCCCACCATCACATACATAGCAACATCTTTGACTGAAGCAAAAGAAAGTGATCTTGTCACTTTATGAAGGAATCCATTGATAATTTTTCACGGTCTTACTCCACATGCCTGGATTAGACCCCAACTTGGTGGTTCACCATCTTGCAGTGGACCCAAACATCAAACCTGTCAAACAAAATCTCAGAAAGATGCACCCTAAAGTTACACTACTTATCAAAGTAGAGCTCGAGAAGTTACTCAAAGCCAAGATCATTCGCCCCATTGACTATTCTGACTAGATTTCTAACATGGTGCCTGTCTCTAAGCCTAATAAATCAATCAGGATATGTACAAATTTCCAAGATCTCAAGAAGGCATGTCCCAAGGATGATTTCCCATTGCCCAACATAGACATGATCATGGATCTCACAGTAGGACATGAGATGTTGTTACTCATGGATGACTTTTCCAGATATAATCAGATCCGTATTGCAGAAGAAGATCAGCACAAGACAATATTAACAACCCCATGGGGAACCTTCTTCTATAAAATGATGCCTTTTGGCTTAAAGAACGCTGGTGCAACCTATCAAAGGGCCATGATTGTCATTTTTCATGACATGATACACAAGATCCTTGGAGACTATGTAGATGATATCTTGGAAAAATTAGTAAAAAGGGAAGATCACCTAGACATTTTGGAATGCGTCTTTGACAAGATTAGACACTAGTGTCTAATCCTCAACCCTAAGAAGTGTGTCTTTAGGGTCACGTTAGGAAAACTTCTTTGGTTAATTGTATTTAGATGAGGCATTGAAATAGATCTAAAGAAGGTACAAGCTATCATAGAGATGCCTCCACCAAAGACACTCTGACAACTGCACAACCTCCAAGGAAAGCTACAATCTGTGTACCATTTTATCTCTTAGTTAGCAGATAAGTGCCAACCATTCACTCATCTCCTGCAAAAAGATAACACATTCAAGTGGGATCCTCAGTGTCAGAAGAATTTTGACAAGATCAAAGGATATTTGGCTAATCCACCCATCTTGGTACCACCTGTACCCAACCGACCACTCATCCTATATATTTTTTCTACTACAAGAAAAATGGGGGAACTCCTTACTCAGTTGGATGATGAAGGTAATGAAAGAGCTATTTATTACATCAGTTGGACCTTGGTGGGTTATGAGCTCAATTATTCACCTATGGAAAAAGCATGTCTGGCAGTGGTCTTTGCCACTCAAAACATTTGCCACTATATTCTTAGTCATACAACCAAGCTCATTTCAAAAGTGGATCCTCTCAAGTACCTACTCTCCAAGACTACTCTCACAGGACGAATGGAAAAATGGGTTATCTTACTAAGTGAATTTGATATTCAATATGTAGATAGAAAAGCCATTAAAGGGCAAGTCATCACAGATCAACTAGTAGAAGTGCCATTGGTAGACGCATATCCTTTGATCAAAAAATTTCCAGATGAGTATTTATGCATGATAGAAGAGAAACCTACTTGGCAACTCTACTTTGATGGGTCCTACACAACTCATAGTGTAGGGGCAGGAATACTTTTCATTACACCTCAAGGTGACTACATCCCTATGTCATTCAAATTGAGATTTCCCTACACAAACAACATTTCAGAATATGAGGCACTAATTACAGGACTCCACATGGCTATAGAATGGAACATCACAACTCTATATGTCTTTGGTGATTCCCAACTCATCATCAAATGGGATCTAGATGAGTATCAAACCAAAGATGACAAATTGATGCCATATAAGTAGATGGTTGACAAGATGAAAGAGAATTTCCTCCAATTGTAGATCACACAAGTACCATGCTTACAGAACAAAGCTACTGATGTAATGGCCACAATTAGCTCCCTCCTAGAGATTCCTCATGAGTCTACATAGTACAAATTCATAGTTGAGCAACTTCATACTCCCGGTTATGAGAATGATGAATCAAATCATGTATGTGTCTTGGTTGGTCCCCAGTCCCTGTGGTACCATGATATCCAAGCTTACCTACAAAATGGTATCATATCCCCTCATCTCACTACAAACCAACACCAAAACTTTATCCGTAGAGCTTCCCGCTACACCCTCGTAGCCAACACCCTTTATCATCTAGGCTATCACAATGTTCTCTCTCGATGCTTAGATGAAAATGAAGCTTCCCAAGATTTAGAAGAGGTACATGTTGGAATCTGCAGTGCCCACACGAGTGGCATGGTCCTAGCCAAGCAAATTCTATGTACAGGGTACTATTGGCCTATAATGGAACATGATGCTTGTGAGTTTGTCAAAAAGTGCCTACCTTTCCAAGAGCATGCCAATCTAATCCATGCTCCTACCCAGGACCTCAGACCTATTACGCCTCCTTGGCCCTTCTCCTCTTGGGGCTTTGACCTTGTTGGTAAGATTACTCCCCTCTCTTTTGAAGGCCACAAATACATAATCACAGTGACAAAGTACTTTACAAAGTGGGTTGAAGCAATCCCACTCACCCTCACTATAGGTGTCCTGATCTCCAAATTCATCCTCTATCACATTGTTTATCACTTTGGCATACTCTCCACTATCTTCATGGATCACAAAACACCTTTTGAAAATCAACACATCAGTGATCTATGTGCTCTCCTCCATATCCATCACCATTTCTGCAGTCCATATTTCCCTCAAGGTAACGACCAAGCTGAGGCAACTAATAAAACCCTCCTCAAAATCCTCAAGAAAGTTGTCAATGATACTGGTCGTGACTGGAATCTCTAGATCAACCCCGCCCTCTGGGCATATCGCACTTCCTACTATACTCCCACTGGCACTACTATGTATTCCCTAGTCTATGACGCTAAAGCAGTCTTACTAATTAAGGTTGACCTACCATCCCTTCGAGCATCACTGAGAGGCTTGATTGATGATGAAGATTATCGAGTAGCAAGACTCGCATAGCTCGATCTTCTAGATGAAAAGCACAAGCAAGCCTATGATCACCTGATTATCTATCAAAATAAACTCAAGCAAAACTATAATAAGAAAGTCCACCCACACCAATTCGAGGTGGGGTTTCTTGTGCTAAAGGAAAATCAGAAAGTGGGTACTGATCAGGAAAAGAAAGGTAAGTTTGAGGTTACCTAGCAAGGTCCCTATGTTGTCACTACATGCTTCAGTTCTGGGGCATATCAACTCTCCACTCCTAAAGGACAACCATTGAATTATCCTATCAACATCATTCATCTCAGGTGTTTCTATGCTTGACAGCTGGTTGTTCATTCTAGTTATCTGAGAAAATCTATAAAAAGTATAAAAAGTCCTAAAAAAAGTTAAAAAACAATGTAAAACAGTCCTGAAAAAAAAATCTCAAAAAAGTAGAAAAATGAAGCTAAAAAAATGGTTGTCTTGGTGAAAAACTGGCAAACAAGTGCTTGGACAACATCAAAAAAATCAAAAAGCAAAAGAAAAAAATAAAGAGAAAAATTTTGTCCAAAGGTGAAAACTTGGCAATCAGGTGCCTTGGACAAGTATGGGTGATGAAAACATGGAAACAGGTGTCACACATAGTGGACCATTCCATTATCTATCAAAATATTTCTCCCTTCCATCCTCCATCTCCCCTATCACATCCGCTTCTGCCTGAATCTCGCTAGTAATCCCTGGGTGTTTGCATATCACACGCACTAGTCCAAAACAATCCTCCTATCTCGTGTCCAAAGCTTTTGTACATATCATATTGTATATTGTTGTTCAAATGTTGTACTATCCCAATCCCTAAGCTTCAGTCCTGTACATATTTTTCTTAGTCTTCTGCTTAGTGTTGTTGATATATATCTCATGTCCTCAGTTGGTATCCTTGTAGAACATGATCCAACTAAGCTTCAAGAATCCTATGTTTCAGCAAGTTCCTGGTTCCGTAGTTTGATCGCAGTGCACCTTTGACCAATCAGATTTATGAATCCCATATTTCTAGAAATGGGTCCTTTGAGGATGTATCCTTCCTCTCATTGACCTAAATCTAGATCATCATCATCTCTACATTCTTGTAGGATGTATCCTTCCTCTTGAAACTAATCAATCAGCATACTAAACTATCACACACATCAAAACAACATGATCCAATCAAATCTTGGTAGCAATCTTTGTACATGATCACTTGTAATTAATCACTTGTAATTAATCATTCAGTTTGGTCCTTGTATATTTGTGATGTGTCTAGTATTCTCTCCATCCCACTAACATCCCAAGTCATCATCATGCTAACATTCCCTGCCTGGTTCTTCATAGTATTCCTGGCTGGTTCATTAGTTGATTGTGACACACACCAAAAATACGGGTCCCATCTCATCCATTGCATCTAGTTGTTGCATTAGGTTATCATTAAATTGCATTGATCATCATTAGATTGCAATAGGTTCATTATTAGATTACATTAGGTTCATCATTAAATTGCATTAGGATCATCATTAGATTGCATTAAGTTCTTCATTTAATTGCATAGTAAAAATCATTTTAGGATCTTTCATAATTAATTCATCTTAAATTCATTGTTATAATATTGCATTGTTAAGTCATTTAGATTCATTCTATCATCTTGCATTGTTAAACCATTTAGATTGCAATGTTAAATCATTTAGATTGCATTGTTAAATCATTTAGATTCATGTTACATCTTGCATTATTAAATCATTTTATCATCTTGCATTGTTAAATCATTTGGATTCATTTACATCTTAAATCATTTAGATTTATTCTTACATCATTTAAATCCATTTTAGTCTTGCATTGTTAAGATTTATTTAGTTTCATTATATACCATTAGATCCATCTTGCATCCATATTCATATTCATTAAACATCAACATATACATTTCATACATCATAGAATCACATCACATCCTGCATCCACACAAGTCACTACATCATATACACATCATCCATCCTGCATTAGTCATACATCATATATACATAAGCATAAAACCATCCTGCATATACAATTTGTCATACATATGCTTCACATCCTGCAAGCATCAATGTCAGTAACCATATAAGCATATGCATCATAACATCATATAAATCAAAGCATGAGAGTCATAAATGATAAGAATCATAGAGCCCTCATCGATCATATATATATAACAAATGTCCATAAGTACAATGTATGTCATCAATAAGATACACTGCGTGCACCTCGGTGTTGATATATGTATACATCTCATCTCAAAATGCAAAAATGTTTGTCACATAGTCCTCTGATGAATCATGTCGGTGGCTATGATGGTCCACCTCCCTACCCTGGTCGTGGACGTGGTGGAATCCCCACAAATCCCTGAGACTATGTAGTCTGACCTATGGTTTGTGATTGAGACCTCTCTGAGTACTCTCTCCTCTGTCCCTTAGGAACTATCTAATGATACAACAGTCGATAGTGGCCTGCCTCTCTGCCTATCCTGCTCACATCTCGATGAGCTGTGAAAGCCTCTGCCACAACCTATCTAGCCCCACCTGCAATGGTTTTCTTCCTAGAGATATCTCTCTCAGTCCTCTATGCCTCAACCCACCTTTGTGCTACATCCCTCTCTCAAGTCAATGCATGGATCTGCTCTATGGCCTGATCCATCTTCTCGGTTAGGGTCCCCAACTAGTTTGTCAATGTACCTATCTCAGTCTACAGCTCTGCAGCATCCTGCATCAAGTCAACCATGGAAAAATATCCCGAGTCAACCCTACCCTATAGAGTGTCAAGAGAACCCTTAGCCCTATCCACCTGTGCTATCTCTGTAGCTAATAGTCCATGTATCCAGGTCATCTCAGTATGCAGGATAGTCTGAGATACGTGTTCCATACCTAATAGGCCCCGCAACCATGAACACTTGGTCTGTAAACTATCTCGCTCTACATTGATAGTGTCATGAGTCTCCTGTGCCATGAACCCTACTGGTGGCCCTTGCAGCCCCTATGGTACTTGTACCTATGCTGGCACTTGAGGCACCTGTACCTGTCCCAGTGGTGGGCCCTGATCCCATGCTTCCCCTGCCTGTGCCTCTGTCCAAGGTCTAACCCATCTCCGTTGTGGCCTCCTCCTTTTACCTACTACTAAAGTCTCAGGGGCCTCTTCTATGTCTGTCCCATCATCCACATCCATGTCTCCTATTGGCTACTCATGAGCAGCCACCTAAGCTAGGTCTGTGAACTATAAGGGCACATGTGTGGCCCACCGTGATGCATACTCAATGGTCATCCCTGCATTAATGAGATCTGGCCTAGCCACAAAAAGGGATGCCCTCACTGTAAAAGCATCAGTGTATCTCCCCTACATGCCTACCTCCCTAGTGACATGAGGATGTAGAGCATCCTTTTCCACCACCCCCTACTGTAGCTCAAACTTCCTCATGGCCCTCGATGGCCTGTATCTCTCTATCTAGTGGATGGTCCTCCCTAGAAGAAAGAAATCAATCTGCACATGCAAAAGGTATAGAAAGTCCTCAAAACCATCCTCCACTCTCGCCTGCTAGTCCATAGCTCCCCATGGTTCACAGATTCTATATGGGGTCCAACAGAAAACCTGCACCTCATCTAGCAGTTGACACCAGTATCTGGTCTGACCTACCAAAGTATATCTCAGAGGTAGCCTATATCTACATGCATATGGCTCTCCCAGATGTCGAGCCTCTCAAAATCTCATCGGTCAGAACACTACAATGTGCTCCCATGCCCACACTAACAGTAGAGTCACACCTATCCCCATGTTGTGTATCTTGCAGTACACAGCCATGTGTAGATCATGGTACAACTATCCTAGGAAAACATACCCCTTGTAATAGGATGTGCCCTCCTCTAGCATCTTTGCTAGCTCCCAAGACCATCCCATGCCAAATTCATGACCAACCAAATCAGCTAGCATATGTCCTCTGATCAGTCTCACCAAAAATAAGGCTATCTACCGCAATCTCCTATCCATCACTGGCTGCCAGCGCATCCAGGTCCTGTATGTAGGGATCTTCCTCATAGGCCTCCTAAAAGCTATCTCCATGTAGCGGTGACTTTCCTCTAGTTTGAACTAAGGAATCATCCCTCAGATCAGTATCCAAAGAATCCACCACACAGCCTCAAGAGTGATCATGGCCTCTCCAGTAGGCAGATGGAATGTCATCGTATCACTGTGCCACCACTTGATCAAAGTGGTCATCATCGCATTGTACACCTATAGCCTAGGCTAACAGGGCACATAGTCCAACCCAACAACTACTAGCAACCCCAAGTCCTCCTCTATAAGTTGAGCCTCTAACTCCATGGTTGGCGGCTAGTGCTCCCAAGATCCCAATGGTGGGAATTGCTCCTACATGATTCAAAATCCACCATGTCAGCTCATATTCCTTTTATTCCTATCCCAAACCCTCCCAAAATGGGGCATCTTGTCCCTAGGTCCTTTGCTAACCCATCTTTGATCCCTTTCAGGTCCCTTCATTTCCCATCCCCTCGACGTCTGCCACTTTGGCACCACTCCTAAAAACCTTCTTCCTCTAGGGCAACTTATTTTCTTTTTTTTGACATAACATCACTTGCGACGCCTAAAAATATTAATATTGTTATTAATATTGAATTCCCTCCTATTCCTCTAACTATTTAATTAATTCAATTAAATAGTTTGATTGCTAGTATTTATCAATGATCAAATACTATTCTAATGTATTTTATTTAAACACATTTGTCTCACAAAAATCCCCTCTTTAGTAAATTTATATTTATTAAAATCCCTTCATATTCCTAATTCTTCTAAACTATGATTTATTCAAATCTAATTTGAATTATAATCTAAACCCTATCTAGGAAACTATTAATCCAACCTAGACACCTACCCTAAGCCTACCCTATTCCTACTCTACTCCCATCACCTCATTTCCTAAGCATGTTTTCCTACCTAACTGTCCTCTAATCATACTTAAAGGATGATTCCTAACCATTTTAAGGCTAATGGAATGCTCATCCACATGGGTAAATTCTCTCCAAAATGGGCACCAATCCCTCTAAAATTCCTCTTACAAGTTTGTCTCCCACTTGGAAATCTTGAGCGACTCAACATTTAATGCCAAGTTTGACTCAAATTTAGCAATCCCTTCAAGCTGATGTGTCCCTTATGTGGCTCCTATCTGGATGCCACATAGATGCCATCTCATCCAAGCCCTCCTCTTCTCTCCCAAAATTCTATAAATAAAGGTCTTCTCCTCTTCATTTTTCATCTCTCAATTTGCATTGTTATCATGCTATTTTAATGTTAGGAGTTCATTTCTAGTTTCTCATGCTTTTATGTTTAAATCACTTAGAAATCACATGTTAGGATCAATTTGGTAAATGAATCATATTTTTTTTACATTGTCTTGCATTTCAATCATATTAGTTTAATCATTTGGAGAAGTTTGAGACTATTTACTCCATACTAGTTCTTGAATCCTTCTCTATACTTGCATCAATCTTACTCATTCCAGTTGGGGATCGATTGCATTTTGTGTGTTTGAGAGAGCACGCCCGCATCCATCAAAATGAGCAAATCAAACAAGTTAAATAGGGTTCTTACTTGTTTTAGCTCAATATGATGTTATTTGGTGTTCTTTGTTGCTTGCTTTCTCTTCCATACGATTTTGAATTTATCATATGTGCTAACCCACTAATCGTGTATGTTTGAGCTTGCTTCTGATAGGTTTTTAACCATTAAGAATTCCTCATACACAAAAATATTTACAAATATTTAGAAACCGTAGTAGAAATGTTAGATAATGTTAGAAAATATTAAGAGATCTTATAAAATTTATTAAAAATATTTGTTTTTAAACTGCTTTTAAAGTTAGTAAATTTATTAGGAATCTCCGTCTCTCCCTCTCTCTAAATTATGTACATATATGTTTTAGAGTGACATGTATAAATGTTATTCATGTAGAGTTAGATGTTAAAATATTACATGCCTTAGTAAATGTCCTAATACACTTTAGGACACTTAGAGGACCCAAGTAGTACACCTTAGGACCCTTTAGGACCCCTATTGTGACATAAACCTTTTTAAGAACCCAAGTAGGACCCTTTAAAACACCTTGGATGACCTATTAGAACTCTTTGATCTATACCTAGGACCCTTAAGATCTAATAGGACCTATTAATTTACCAATTATTACATGGGACCCTTTAAGACTATTAGTACACCATTTGTCCCTTTAGGACCCCTATTGTGACACAAAACTCTTTAAGAACCCTTAGGATCCTTAAGACATAGAATAAGACCACTTAAGACCTAATAGGACCTCTTAAGACCTAATAAGACTAGACTTAAGACCTATTAAAACTAATTAGTACATCATAGGACCCTTAAGACTTAATAAGACCACTTACTTAACCTAATAGAACCTATTAATACCAATTAGTGTACATCCAAGGACCCTTTAGGACTATTGGTACAACCTATGTCCCTTTAGGACCCCTATTATGACATAAAACTCTTCAATAAATCTTAGGATCATTAAGACCTAGGATAAGACTACTTAAGACCTAATAGGACCTCTTAAGACCTAATAAGACTGGACTTATTCTAACAACATAAACTCTAACAAATTAACCCTAACATGAAACTAAAACATAAATAACCATAAACTCTAACATTAACCCTAACATGAAAACTTAACCATATTCAACCCTAACATGAAACCCCAACCATATTATTAAACCCTAACATGAAACCCTAACCATATTAAGCCTTAACATGAAACTCTAACCATATTGAACCCTAACATGAACCCTAATAAAACCTTAGGAAAATGTTACAAAACATTAGGAAAATTAACTACAAGAAATTAGAGAACATTAGTATTACAACGTTCATGTATTAAACATAACGTTGTACCCTAACATGTGAAACCCTAATGTGAAACCAACATCTCAAACCTTGACATGAAACTAAAACATAAATTTTAACATTTAAACCTTAACATAAACCCTAACATGAAACCTAACATGAAACCTAACATGAAACCAACACATGAAACTGAAACATAAATCAACATAAACCTTAACGTGCTAAATTAAATTTTTCTTTCAAACATACATGTATTCAAGTGTTTTCTTTTATCTATTTTATCTATCATGACCCTTTAGACCTATTAATACCAATTAGTACATCCAAGGACCCTTTAGACCTATTAATAGAAATTAGTACATCCAATGACCTTTAAGACCTATTAGGACCCCTTAAGACCTTTAATATGACCCCTTAAGACATATATATATATATATATTCATCTATATTTATTTCCAGTTTACATGCAATTATAACATGTAATCAAGTACTTAATTGTTAACACTTAGCTTTAATGTATGTTACATATAGATGGCCACTCACGATGTACCAGCCCATGATGTACCAGCTCAGGATGGACCTCACACTCATGATCTGGCCATTATTTTTCAGACAGCTTAGATAGAGATGGATCGACTTAGAGAGGACATTTGTACATCTAAGCCAGATGGAATATATAGAGATAATTGTGTCACTATATTGAGGAGTTTAGAGGATATGACTACTAGATTGAGATTCCAATCTTCTTTCACACCATAGGTTGTTGATACTATTTTTTGAGAGTTTAGAGCTGAGGTATCAGGTGATGTTTCCTTGGAGACGGTCCAGAACCGTGTCCCCAAGGCAATCATCAAATGAGAGGTTTTCCCATTTTATGAGGGGAAGCCCAAGGTGAGGGCATATTAGGTTACATGGTGTGAGATTCCTCATATCACATGCATGATATACCCTTATTTTCTTGTAGCACATGGTCATTATCCTAATAATGACCATATTCCATTATATTTTGCACAAAAATTGTATTCTAAGTTCCGTTTGGGACTCAGGGTCAACTATTTAGATCTTCCTAGATTTTTCAGTTAGGGGCGTAGTAGAGTTGCCGACCATGATCAGTATTGTAGGGATGATTGACTTGTACATACTCATAGAGGGCTAGTTGGGCATAGGACTCTGGCAGTGGCACAAACGATGGCTACTACTATAGATAGAGTGGTCATTGCTTCCCAGAGGGGAGTAGTGGATAGGATAGGGGAGATTGTATCTGCCGCCACCTCCATCACTTCAGATACAGTGGTCAGATATATTTTGATTAGACAAAGTTGAAGTATATTGTCTACTGAGGCTTCATCTAGTACTATTGCAGGGGTCAAGGATGAGGCATATAGAGCTGCAGGTCTTCCTCCACCTGGAGAGATACAAGCGCTTTCTAGGAATCATATTCATTTGGATGTGGCACTTTAATTTTTGGAGGATCTCCTATAGTCATACTCTTATATTGCAGACATGCAGAGGATCCTAGTACATTCAATCAAAGATGTAATCAGAATTGCATAGGGTCCTGTAGTTCCACCAACATAGGACACACCATCTATTCAAGCATGACATAGTTCACAATACTCTACAGAGAACACTACACCATCTAGTCAGGTACATAATAGTTCGTAGCACTCTACACCCATAGATCAATCTACAACTGCAAAGCCAAGTATACAGGTTGGAGATGTACACATCATAGCTATGGGCATGTTAGTTCCTTTTCTTGTTGACATATGAAACACTCTCAATGATCTTGCTTTATTTATCCCAGACACTGATTAAGCAAGATATAGAAAGATAGAAACAGGGTTTTTAAACCTTCTACACTTTGAGCTCCATAAACTCGGGAAGGAATACCCTTCTAGCTCAGAATAATCAAATCACAGAATCATTCTAGCATATATGAGTGGAATTACAAGGATTGACCTCTCCAAGATTTATTTGATAGATCAAAACAAAAAGATAAAGATCAATTTTAATAGTGATAGTCAACTATTTCAAAGGAAAACAGACCAGTGTTTTATCCTAGGGTATGGAGTCAATTATGAATATTCATAACCAATTGCTCATGAACAAGAACTTAAAACAATGACAAATCTAACATAAAAATAGATATACCTTATATTTCTACCCTCACACATATGGAAAATTAATTCATCAAATTCATTATAAACTCTGAATCTCACTAAAACAACCCTAAGGGAATTTTAATCTTTCCTTGAAATAACCCTAAAAATATTTCAAAATCTGCCTAACAGACGTATAAATTGAACATTCCTTGAGCATTCAATTTAAATAAAATTCAGAACACAACAATGAAGACAAAATACTCATCATATGTTTCAGAAACTATTGATGGATTTCATTTGTATTCATGATCAAAATTTGCTATTACATTCAACAATAAATTTCAAAACCCTACTCAAAATATATCGGTCTTAAACCAAAGTTTATACAAATTGAACTTGTACTCCCAAATGAAAAATGGCTATCTTTCTCCCAGTAGTCTTGGAATCATTTTATATCTAAAGATGCAAAAAGCTACATACTACATGGGAAATATTTACAAAATCTTTTACAACAACTTTTAAAACTGACATAAAAGCCAAAATTACAACAAAACACAGGTGGCAAAAGTAGGCGAAGTCTGAACAAAATTTGTTGTTGCGGTTTCAAGAACATATATTTCTTATCCATTCAGCTTTGCATCCCACCTATTTACTTCCTTAGCAGTGGGCCAATCAAAAGTATTTTCCATCTCCATCTTAGCAACAGCTTCTGTCCATCTAGCATCCAAGGTTGTTCTGGGCTCGGAAACTAACTTTGCCATATCTCTCTCAACCTTGAAGAGGTTATCAATTAATTTATTGCAATACTTGGCTTCAGTATCTTTCTTCAGGCGCTGCTTCATCTCTTCATCTTTGAATATCTCATCAAACTCAGCTGTCCAATCTGATTGTGGCTTTAAAGTATCAGCTTTATCATAGATCTTTGGGATTAAGGGAGGGCAATGATCACCAAATAATAGAAACTTATTATCTATCAACTCAGTTTTGCCATTGAAAAAGGCATATGGATCATTTACCTCATTGATCATCCTAACAGTCTCTATGATTTTATCAGGAAAATCATCACTGTGTAACATGGATGTCTTCAATTTATCTATTAGCCTATTTCTTCCTAACCGGTCTTGAATGTAGGCTCCAAGAATGTCATAGCTTCACCAGCTATCTTTGAGGCTTGTTGTAGTGAGCCATAAAAAGTGTATATTATATTTGTTTTCTGCTTCAAAACATAAATTTGATGTTGAGGTATGGGCAATATGATAGTCATAATATCAATACTTGGCCCCTATGACAACTCTTTAGATTGGCCTCCTGCTAGTGCTGAGTCTTCTTTTGTTCCTATTGTAGCATTTGTTTCATCTTTTGATGTCTCCTTGGGAGCTACATTCTTCATACTTTCATCCAATTCTTCCTTTAACTTGGCGATTTTATCCTCCAGGGTGTAGTTATGAAATAATACTTCTTCATGCATTTTTCCCAGGGCCATCACTTGACCAAAAGTTGTCTCATACCTTTTTGACAAGTCTTCTATTTTTGCCAGATTCATGAAGGATACCTGTGATGACGTGTAACTGATTAAATGTTTGAAGATGTTAAGTTGATGATCATACAAGGGATTAAATTAGTTAATGTATTGTATTGTCATTGATGTCAACTTGATATCATCTGTACGGTCATATACATGATACCAGAGACTTCAGAGAACCAAAGGAACCAAAGTTATGCTTTCAGCAATGCATAAAAGTCAAGTATTCACTAAGTGACAAACAACACTGATGGAGTGCACCCGACGGATAGAGAAAAGAAGAACAATCGCAGTGATACCCGACGATCAGAACCATAGTGTTTCCCAATGAAGCAAAACCACAACATGCCTGATGAGAAAAGTCATAAGGTTTCCCAATGAGCAAAGTCATAAGGTTTCCCAATGAGTAAAATTACAATAATGCCCGACAGATAGAGATCACGAAGCTAATTGGAGTCTCACCGATGGATCAGTCAATTATCACCGATGACTAACTACAGTAGTGACTGATAGAATAAGACAAAATATCTAGCTACCAGAGCTAAATATAGACTTAACTGGTTGTCTACTTTGTTTTATTTGACTAGAGATAAGTGATTGATTTAAAGCTAATTTGTATAGTTGGCAAGAAGATATCTATGAGACAAATTAGGAGTTATGCTTTGAATGTAATTGGCTCAATTGTTTATCACACCAAGAATCAAGAATCAAGAAATGATGAATATTATGTCTATATAAGAGACAACCTTAATTCTTTTAAAGAGGGGATTAAAGGGAGTGAATAGAAAAAGGATTGTTGGAGAGAAACTGATGAAGAACAACTTCATGCAGTGCTGATCAAACAAGCTGAAGGAGAGATAACGAATTCTGCAAACACCAACGAACAGTGAGCACACCATAATAGAGTAGAAAGTGTGGAGCACAAGCATTGAATTGATACATTGGTTAGATAGGTAATGTACTTAAATAGATCTAAAAACCCGCAATTCAAGTTGCAATATGAACATGTCATAGTGTTTCAGTTTAACCATTGAAGTATAAAGTCTCTTAACCTAGCAGGACTTAACAGTCTTCTATATATTGAGGTACATCTCAATGAGTGCAAAAAAGGTTGATTCATGAAAGTAGCATTGGAATTTACCGATACCTATTGATAGTCGTAGAAGGAGGCTGATTCAAGGATGGTATAAATAGATGCCCGATACTAATTGACAACCTCTATGTATAAAATCTTCTAACAAGGTCACACTTAACAGTGTGTTTGTAACCTTTAACAGTGTTGTCTCCTAATAGGGCTCAATTCAAAAGAGTGAAAATTTGGGGTACCGGTCCCAGTGGTTTTTCCCTTAACAAGGTTTCCACATTAAAAATTCATGTGTTATGTTTGTATTATTCATTTCTTTACTGTTTTGCATCTTACATAGCTAACTCTGGATTGATTGGTATAGTCTGCTTATTTACTTAGTTTTGGTAAATAGTTATACTTCTTATCAGTAATCAAGAAAGAACAAGGATTGATAGAGGAAATTGACAGATAGTTAATCATTATTAGTATTTTATGGAATGCATCTTGTAGGGACATAATAATCTGAGATTTATTGATTAGTGTTTAAGTTTGAAGGATAAATTTGAGGCCACTGATTCACGCCCCCTCTCAGTTATTACTAAAAATTGGTATCAGAGCTTGTGTGCTTAGAAAGGAAGGTTTCAATACCTAAGCTAAAGATCACAAGATGAACATATGAGATGTTCCCAAGCTGAACAAAGATAACTTTTCTTCTTGGAAAAGTAGGATAAGACTCCACTTATTAGGTATTGGTAATGATGTTACTCAATTCCTAGATACTGAATATGTGTTTCCCATAAGAGAATTAACAATAGATCAATTGAGAGAGAATCATGAGAACAACTGCATGGTCATAGAGATTTCTTCCTCACTCTCTGATTCTAAATTTGAAGATTTCAAAGATTGCAAAACTACAAAGAAGATGTGGGACAAACTAAAGCTTGTACATGGAGGTGATAAAAATGTTTTGAGAACCAAGACAGAAAGCCTTAGAGGAAAGTTTGATGATATTAGAATGAAAGAAGGAGAAAACATCACATAGTACAACACAAGAATCAAAGAAGTAGTCAATGCTATATGAGGAGTTGGAGGTACACTTGAAGAGGAGATAATTGTAAGTAAAATTTTAAGAACTTACTACCTATATATGATATTAGAGTTTCTACCATTCAAGAAATAAGAGTAGTAGAAAACAATACATTTACTCTTGATATTTTAATTGGCAAATTGATTTTATTTGAGATAAATAACTTTGATAATAGTGTCTTACCAAACTTAGAGTCTGCATTTAAATCTTCTATGAGAATAAGAAAATCAATTCATAGACACATATCTAGAAGAGATAGTGAAAGTGAAAGTGAAGAAGAAGATCTAGATGAAATAGAAGCACTTGTGGCTAGAAGAATGTACATAGGAAAAGGTAAATACAAAGGCAAGTTACCACTTGTATGCTTTAATTGTAAAGAGATTGGACACTTTGCTGCAAAATGTCCTAACAGAAGAAAAGATGATAGAGTTAATGACAGATCTTTTGAGAAGAAATCTAACAGAGGTGATAACAAAGATTACAGAAATTACCTACAATCAGAAACAAGGGATACCCGAGACTACAAGGCCAAAGCTACCTAGCTTCTTGCAAAGATGAAGATACTGACACCGAACTTGATGAAGACATCAAGATGGTGTTTGTGGTTGTGAAAGATGATTTAGATGAAGATGAAAGGTATGTAGAAAATACACTCATATTTAAGGTTAGAAAGAATAAAATATGGATTATAGATAGTGGCTGCACTCACCACATGACCCATGACAAAGAAAAGTTTAACACTTTTGAGTATTACAATGGTGGTACAGTAAGAATGGGTAATGATACACCTTGTCCAGTTGAAGGTAAAGGAACTATAATGTTGAGTAACCTAATTAAATGTGAAGATGATTATTGAGTAAAAGGGTTGAATTATAGTCTGTTGAGTGTTTCTCAGTTGAACCAGGTCACAGAGTAGCATTTGAGAATAAGAAGGCAAAGATCTTCAATGAATCAGGAAGATTGATTGGTACCGGTGAACAGAATAAAGGTAATTTATTCTATCTGAATGATACTAACACTACTTGCTTGATGACTAGAAATTAAGACATATGGTTGTGGCACAAAAGAATGTGTCATGTGAATTTTGACAACATGATGAAAATAAGTAGAAGGAGAAATGTAAGAGGCTTATTGACGATGTCAAAGCCTGAAAACATCATGTGCAAGAATTGTCAAAAAGGTAAGATGACAAAGTCTAGTTTTAAATGTAAAACCCATACATCTGATGATATTCTAGAATTAGTCCATACTGATCTATGTGGACCAATGAGGACAACAAGTTATTATGGAGAGATATTTTATTCTCTTTGTTGATGATTACTCCAGAATGATGACAATTATGTTTCTAAAAGATAAATCTGAAGCATTAAAGATGTTTAAATGGTATAAGGCTATGGTAGAAAAACAAAGTGTTAAGGATTTGAAATGCTTGAGACTAGATAGAGGAGGAGAGTTTATATCAGATGAATTCACTAATTTCTGCAATGAGCATGGTATAAAAAGATAGGTTTCTGAACCAAGAACACCACAACAAAATGGGATTGCTGAGAGAAGGAAAAAATCCATAATTGATTGTGCTAGAACACTAATGTTAGAGAAATGCATCACCCAAATCTTCTTGAGGGAAGCTATCAGTACTGCTGTCTACACATTAAACAAAGTAAAATTAAAGGACACAAAGAAGACAACCTATGAGCTATGGTATGGTAAAACACCCAATGTAAGTTACTTCAAAATCTTTGGTAGTCAATTTTATATCTTAAAGGATGATATAAATAGAAAGCTTGACACCAAGAGTGATGAAGGTATCTTTCTAGGGTATTCCTCCAAAACCAAGGCTTATAAATGTCTTATTAAGGCCTCTAACAAAATTGTTGAAAGTGCAAATGTGAAGATAGATGAATTTGCAGAAAAGAATGAGCTGGAAAGAATAAAAGAACCATAAGACTACAAAAATTTTGTATACTGTGAAGAACCTAACACTCTACCTGAGAAACATTGCTTAATTCCAGAGCAACATAATGTTGTAACCGATGGTCAGGCTACAAATACCGATGGTTAGGATAATAATCAAAATAATGTACAGAGTGATGAAGAACAAAATGAAGGATAAAATGATGATCAAGATAATAGACAAAGAGATGAACCATTTCTTTCCAGATATGTAAGAAGGAACCATCCAAAGATCCAGATCATAGGAGACAAGAAAGTTGGTACAAGAACAAGAAGTAAGTATCTAAACACAAGTTGTTTAATTTGTGAGTTTGAACCAAAGTCTGTCAATGCTGCACTTGATAATGAGGAATGGATAAGTGCTATGAATGATGAGATTGAGAAGATTGAGGAAAATAAGACATGGTCACTTGTACCAAGACCAGATGATAAGAATGTCATTGGTACTAAATGGATATTCAGGAACAAGCTGAATGAGAATGGAGAAGTCACAATAAACAAAGCAAGACTAGTACACAAGGGGTATGCATAAGAGGAAGGTATTGACTATGGAGAGACCTTTGCACCCATTGCTAGGCTAGAATGTGTAAGAATACTACTTTATTATGCTACATTTAAATGATTCAAGGTATACTAGATGGATGTGAAGTCATAATTCCTAAATAGAATACTTGAAGAAGAGGTATACATTGAGCAACCAGAAGGGTTTGTAGATCTAGACAAGAGAAACATGGTATGTAGACTTGATAAAGCCTTGTATGGATTGAAACAAGATCCTAGAGCCTAGTATGAATGACTTCATTCCTATCTTATAAGTATTGGATTTGTAAGGACTAGTGAAAACATTAATCTCTATTTGAAGGAAGATACTGATGCTAACACTTTGATTGTTGAATTATTTGTTGATGACATCATATTTGGAGGCAATGATATGCTATGCAAATCATTTGCTAATGAGATGAGCAAAGAGTTTGAGATGTCTATGTTTGGAGAGATCAAGTTCTTTCTTGGTCTACATATCATGCAACAATGTGAAGGTATTTTCATTACACTGTCCAAATACATTAAAGAAGTCCTGAAAATATTCAAGATGGAAGATTCAAAACTAGTTGGAACACCGATGGCTACTGGATGTAAGTTGACAAAGGAGGACAAGACATTAGAGGTAAATCAGACTTTGTACAGACCAATGATAGGAAAACTCATGTATGTTGTACACACTAGACCAAATATTGCACATGCAGTAGGAATTATTGCTAGATTTTATGCTAACCCCAAGGAATCACATATGACTGCTGTGAAAAGAATTTTAAGATATCTGAAGAATACCAAGGAATATGGCTTATGGTATAGAAGAGAAGGAAAATTTGAACTTAAGGTATTTGCTAACACTGATTGGGCTGGGAATCTTGATGAATGGAAGAGAGCAACTAGAGGAGCATTCTTTATGGGTGACAAACTAGTCACATGGATTAGCAAAAAGAAAGGATGCATCTCTTAGTCTACTACAGAAGTAGAGTATGTTACTGCTGCTGCAAATTTCTCAAATATTGCATGGATCAAACAGTTACTAGAAGGTATGCATATGAAGATCCTAGACCCAGTAATTATCTATTGTGATAACACCAGTGCAATAAAAATTTCCAAGAATCTTGTCATGCATGCTAAGACTAAACACATTGCCATCAAGTATCATTATTTGAGAGAACAAGTTCAAGAAAAAGAGGTGATACTTGAGTATCTACAATCCAAAGAAAAATTAGCTGATATCTTCACCAAGCCACTTCCCAAGGATACATTTGAGTACTTGACAAAGAGACTAGGGGTCAAACCCTTGTCTACTAGTTAGTAAAATGACTAGAAGGCTGCATCAACCTACATATTATTAGAATATCATTAATTTTGATGCAATCAAAGAGATGAACTTCAAAGCTACATCTATATACAGACAAGTACATATCATCACCAAGCACCAAAGCATATTGAAGTATTGTTGATGGATAAGGGAAATTCAAGGAATATATTATGGATGGAGAGAAATGATTGTTTGACATTAATGTCATATATTTGTTAGATATTTGTTTGGCATTGTTTTCAAAGGGAGAGAGATTATCCATATTATCACATTCTTCAGAAAAGGGAGAAAAATTATCCATTATCACATTACTCCAATAGGGAGAGATTATATCCTTAGGGAGAGAAATTGTATGGAAAGATTATACAAAGGGAGAATTGCTAACAAGAGAAAAAGACATCAAAAGAGAAAAATAGTCAAGGGAGAGAAATTGACACAAGGAGAGAACACAACACATCAGAAGACAAAGAGCTGCAAGAATCAAATCTAAGCTAAAACAGAGCTTACCGATGGTCAGACATTTATGGGTTAACAGAACAAAAAGATTGGTAGTTTGATGAATCTCAATTGTTATATTTCACATTCTATTAGAAATAGTATAGTGTGATAATATAGTATGTTTCCATCAATGCCAAAGGGAGAGATTGATGACATGTAACTGATTAAATGTTTGAAGATGTTAAGTTAATGATCATACAAGGCATTAAATTAGTTAATGTATTATATTTTCATTGATGTCAAATTGATATCATCTGTACGGTCATATACATAATGCCAAACACTTCACAGAACCAAGGGAACCAAAGTTATGCTTTCAGAAATGCATAAAAGTCAAGTATTCACTAAGTGACAAACAACACCGACGAAGTGCACTGATGAATAGAGAAAAGAAGAACAGTCATAGTTATACCCGATGATCAGACGCATAGTGTTTCTTGATGAAAAAAAATCACAACATGCCTGACGAACAAAGTCAGAAGGTTTCCTGATGAGTAAAGTCATAAGGTTGCCTAATGAGTAAAATTCCAATAATCCCTAATGGACAGAGATCACGAAGCTAACTAGAGTCACACTGATGGATCAGTCAGTTGTCACTGATGACTAATTGCAGTAGTGACCGACAGAATAGAGAGTTTAGAAAATGACAAAATATCTAGCTGGCAGAGCTAAATATAGACTTAACTGGTTGTCTACTTTGTTTTATTCAACTAGAGATAAGTGATTGATTTAAAGCTGATTTTTATAGTTGGCAAGAAGATATCTACAGGACAAATCATAAGTTATGCTTTAAATCTGATTGGCTAGATTGTTTATCATGCCAAGAATCAAGAATCAAGAAACGATGAATATTATGTCTATATAAGAGACAAGCTTAATTATTTTAAAGAGGGGATTAAGGGGAGTGAATAGAAAAAAGATGCTGAAGAGAAACTAATGAAGAATAAATTCATGCAGTGTTGATCAAACAAGACAAAGGAGAGCTAAGGAATTCTACAGACACTGATGAATAGTGAGCACACCATCATAGAGAAGAAAGTGTGGAGCATAAGGATTGAATTGATACATTGGGTAGAGAGGTAATGTTCTTAAATAGATCTAAAAATCTGCAATTCAAGTTGCAATAGAATAGGTCATAGTGTTTCAGTTTAACCATTGAAGCATCAAGTATCTTAACCAAGTAGAATGTAACAGTCTTCTATATATTGAGGTACATCTCAATGAGTGCCAAAAAGGTTGATTCATGAAAGTAGGATTGGACTTGCCCGATACCTATTGACAATCTAAGAAGGAGGCTGATTCAAGGATGGTAGCAATAGATTTCTGATACTAAGTGACAACCTCTATGTATAAAATCCTCTAACAAGGTTGCACTTAACAGTGTGATTGTAACCTTTAACAAGGTTGGCTCCTAATAGGACTCACTTCAGAAGAGTGAAAAATTGGGGTACCGGTCCCAGTGGTTTTTCCCTTAATAGGGTTTCCACATTAAAAATTAATATGTTATGTGTGTATGATTCATTTCTTTACTATTTTGCATCTTACATAGCTATCTCTAGATTGATCAGTATACTCGGCTTATTTACTGAGTTTCGGTAAATAGATATACTGCTTATCAGTAATCAAGAAAGAACAAGGATTGACAGAGAAAACCAACAGAGAGTTAATCATTATTAGTATTTGATGGCATGCATCTTGTAGGGACATAATAATCTGAGATTTATTGATTAGTGTTTAAGTTTGAAGGATAAATTTGAGGCCACTGATTCACCCCCCCTCTCAGTTATTACTAACAACCTGATTTATAAGCTAGGTGATCTCAATATCACTGGTATTCTACAAATTCCAAATCATTCTATCAGCTCTCTTCTCCTCCCTTATTGTCATAACCAAAGGTTTCTATGTTGCAGGGGCCAAAGATGAAATGGCTAAAGTCTTAGATTTAGGATCAAATCCAGGTCCTTTCAATACCTCATCAATTTCAACCACTATTTTCATCAAAGGGTCTTCCTGTCTCCTGATTTAGTCTATAATGAATGTGGAATTTAAGTCCCAACTAGGCATCAATAATACACCACTATTTTACACCAATAATCTTTCTTTTTCCATAGTAATCAGTTCACTCTCAGGATCATAATCCTAGAGTCTCTTCACAATTTATTCATTTTTATTTGCCTGTCCTTCACTTGTGGTTACACTTTGTCTAAAGTCTTTTTGTTTTAACTTGACCAACAAAGTCTTGAATTCTTCAGACTTTATAAATTCATCATCCTTGATGAATTTTGTTGCCATCATCACCCTTTCATCAATTTCTGGGAGCAAGATCATTTGATGATCACCTTGGCCTTCATCTTGAGGCTCTTTTGTATTTGCCTTTTCAATTTCTGAAAATACTTTCCATGCTCTATTATTACAACTTTGGCTAAGCTTTTCCTATCCTGCACCATCTTGTGCCCTATTTTTAGCTTCTTTTTGGGTGGCTCTCTAGTGGAAGTAGCTTCTTCACCAGCCTCTTCTTCTTCTTCTTGGTACTATTCTTCTTGTTGTTCTTGATGTTCCTAGTCATGTAATGCAATAGGAACTGGGGATCCTTGACACTGTGCATCATCAGCACTAAATTGTCGTACTTGTTCCATCAAAGTATCATATGAATTAAACATTTCATCCATCCTTTTTAGGTATGGACTATCCATCCTTCCATTCTTTCTCAGCCCTTATTAGGTCTTTCCATTTTACTCTCCTTTCTTGGACCTCAACCCTGTCCAACCTATTTCTAACAACATCCTCATGATCCAATGGCTCATGGTCTCTAACAGGTACCTAGGAAACTATGCCTTTTAAATCTATTTTTATAAAATTTTCTGGATCACAGAATCTAGCAACAGCTGTGGACATTCTATACTACTTTAGGAAGTCATTGATTAATTCAAACACTCTCTTTCCAATAGAAAAACCAAAATCCACCCATAATCTAGGGACAAAAGTACCCCTCCTATGTCCTAAGAATTCTTTGTCAACCCGGGTAATTTGTCATATGAATTCTAGAAATGCAATCCTAAGAGGCATGAACCTAGGGAGAATATGAGGAGGTTGAGAACAACCATATATCCTAATGATAGTGAAATTATCAAAGAAAAAGAAATCTCCCCAATTCTGAGTAATTGGCCAATTTTCAATAAACTCGTAAGGCCTTATAATTCTCCTAACCCCAATTAGCAATCTCTCCCTATCAGCTCCTAGTAAATAAAATATTGGATCCACAATCTAATTACAGAAATATACAAAAGATAAATTTATTTAAGCACTATCCCATACCAGGTTCCACCTTTGAATTTGTTAGAAACACTGAGAGGCGGGGGGGGAATTAGTGTTTAACTAATTATTCTATTTCAGCAACTTTAAACATAAACCAATTATGTATCACTTGAAGCTTAACGCAAGATCACATAACACATAATATGATTACGGGGAAACCTTGATTGGAGGAAAACTCCACTGGGAATTAGTACGCCCAAATATTGCATTAGTATAATGAACCTGTTAAAGTTCATTTTTCCTGTTAGGAGAAGTCTTTACAATGCAAGTACAATGACCTACTTAAAGGCCTAACCCTATTAGGAGTCTTTAACAAACAACCCTATTAGGTGTGAGGACTTACTATCCAAGAGCTCACTGCTTAATGAGAAAGAAGGCTACAACCTCCTAAGAATAGATATGCACTATATCCAAAAGTGAACTACTGTATATGACACAGATGCCTGATCAGTTTTGGTTATGTGCTTATGCTCTTATCTTCTTTAAGGGATCTATCTCATGCTGGCATCTTTACAGTTCTCTTCGCTGCAAATTTTTTGACACTTCAAATATATCTTTTCATTACACACACACACGCACACACACACACACACACACACACACACACACACACACACACACACACACACACACACACACACACACACACACATATGTTTATNCCACACACACACACACACACACACACACACACACACACACACACACACACACACACACACACACACACACACACACACACACACACACACATATGTTTATGCCTGAATAGATGCGACTATAAACAAGACCTTAGACAGCCCAGAAATAGCATTCACAATGCTTCCAAACAAATTGGCTTAAGCGTGTTCACAATAATGTCTAGTACATGATTAAAAACTTATTACAATAGGTTCTTAGCCTTTACACAACAAAATATTACACGCTAATCAAAAACCCAAAGTTGGCTTCATACTCTGTATCCTGAACTGCTAGTGTACTTGTTCTTTCTATAACTTGTCTGTATAGGGTAAGCATAAAAACATATCATAGAGCTTATGCCTGATGGTGCTTAGTCTAAATTGGTCATACACACGTGCGCTGGTGCTCTGATCATCTGTGTATCTATGTTCTATATAGTCTACTATACTTACTCAATTTTCACTACTAAGTTTGCTATCAAAACTTCATATGACTTTGTTTCCATAATGACAACACAAAATAAGTCATATATTCCCTGGTAGTCAACTTTCCAACAATCTCCCCCTTTGTCATTAATGGCAACAAAGGAATGTGGCCAAGTTACTCAAAATTGACTAACACCAAAAACTGTATATTCTCTTCTCTTAACATATACTATATATTTCATTGCATATATATACACTATTCCTCATACATACATTACTCCCCCTTTGACATTAATGACAAAGGTGTCAAAATTGTAAGTCACTAGATACTTACTCCATGTATACATCTGGATAGGCTTACTATAGATTCTTCATCTCTTGCTGCCAGAATGCCTTTAGTGCAACAATTGTTTGTAGATTGGCGCATAAGGAATATGCAAGCTTTTCCATATTTGTCAAATCTATGCTAGGTCCTTGATCATAGGTAGCAATGGTTGCATCAATTTGTTTAATTTTCTCATCTAGAACTACTAAGGAGGGTGCAAGTGCATTTATCAACTGAGTCTGTCTGATCCTTATCTTACTGATCTCCATTTTAGCTTTTTTCTATCTTGTTTATCTGACCTTGATAGATATTGTTGCACATGTTTATGTATTTGGATGATGTTTCAACTGAGTGTCTTATGTTATCAACTAGGATATCTACCTCTTCTATCTTTTTGATATGTTCAGAGGTGAGTTTGCCTCTGTCCATGCAATTTTCTATAAGCTTACTACCTTTTGATGCCAACTCTTTCAACTTAGACTAACCAATCTTTAATGACTTTAAATCTAAGGAAAAATTCTTTGCCAGTTCATTAAATCTTTCCTTTTTATACTCATATTTTTCAATTTTAGTAGTTGAGTCTACTAAGCTAGTAAAATGTGCTTTGAAGCTGGTTAGGATGCTGTCTACATCATCAACTAACTGAATTCTGGCTACATTCTTGTCCGCAGGCACTAGGTCATTCAAAATGTTCACCGATTCCAAAAAGAGAGGGTTTATCATAACTTTTTTCTCTTTGGCTTTTTCCATGGCTAGGACACTGATCTTGATTAGGTATTCTCCCCATGCATCTATACTTGCTGAGTCAGGAGTGAAGCTTGACAACAATGAAGTAGATGGTTGAATGGATGGTGTGAATATAGTATTCTGACTAGTATCCATGCATTCACTTTTTACTGGGATCTCCATGAATGGTGTCTCATTAGTTTGATTATCTTCCTCTTTATTCAAATCTATTGAGTCTTTAGAGGGAACTTCATCTTGTTGTAAAGATGTGTCATCAGTGCATACCTCCTTTGTCTCTTTAGTGCTTACAAATGTTTTTTCAACTTTGTCCATATCATTGTCAGAAGCGGTCATGCATATCTTGATATCATCAAATACTATTTTATCTCTTGAATCTTTTACTGTATCAGAAGCTATTGAAACTGAGGGCGCTGAAACCTATGGACTTGTCCTAGGTGCATTTTGAATCATTGGTTCTGTAACTTGTTTGGGAGGAACTGGAGTTACCTTTGATGTAGGCACCGTTGAAGGATACATATGTCTATCAAGAAATACCCACTCAAATGCTTTCTGACTCTCTTCACCAACCAGATCATACTCCTTATTCATGATATGGAGAACTCTTATTTTGGTTCTTAGGTGTGGCTTTACTAAATCCAACAGAATGGCTTTCTCATCATGTGAGCATACCGAGAGAAGACTATCCAATGTTTCTTCTCTTATCCTCATATCCTCTTCAATTGTTTGCCTCTTTAATACATCAAGTATGTTCCATACCTTGTTTGGTATGACTGTTTTGAGTTCTGATACTGTCCTTTTGAACTTAATCATGTGGGAGATGATCATAGAATGAATTTCTAATTTGTCTATCTCTTGATACTTATCATAGACATTCTTTATATATTCTAGTCTTCCTTCATTAAAAATTCTATTCTTTAGGACTGTTAGACTGGGTCTGAATCCTACCTCTGGAGGAGCTTGTGTGTTCTTTACCTTTCTCCTTGTGGTCCTTGAGGATGGATGACTTGTAGGAACTTTCTTCTTCCTTCTAGTCAACTTGCTGGGTAGAAAAGGTGGAGAAAATTCTAGATCAATGGTGGTTGATGGCACCGATGTGTCTTTATTTGATTTATTCATCTTTTTCTTGGGTATATCATCCGAATTTTCCATTTTCACTTTTGTGGGAGTTTTCTCAAGTTCTTTTGCAATCTTAGCTTCCCTATCTCTATCTAGGTCTTTTTGTGTAACACCATGAACTTTTAGGATATTTGAAGTAATCCTAGATGCCTTCCTTTTGTTGTCAACACTGTATAAGATAGAATGAACTTGATTTGTCTTTTCTCTATAAGTACCCTATCTAGGTTCATTGGGATCCTTGGGCGCAGATAGGAGGACTTGTACATAACCTTCCAAAATATGTTCTTCCACTTCATAACCGAGAGGGTGAATCCATTTTGTTCTAGGTTCAACTGCCTCCATGCAAGTATAGTCAGTTTCCACCATGAAGCATATGGCATCTTTGTATTTCTCAACTATCTTCTTAGGTATTCTAAACTTCTTCTACATCTTGATCCTAAATGTTTTGATATCCACGTCCATAGTATCTTTTGCACTACTCCCTGATGTAGCTTTTAGTGATATTTGAGACATAGTAGGTTTACTCCTATCTAGTTAAAGATTTGCAACTTTACCAACAATGTGGAAGTATAGGTAGATGATCAAAGAGCCAAACCTAAATATCTTTCTCTTGTCATGCTTAATAGCCTTGATGTTCTCAATCAACCGTGTGTGCAATAGTTCACAGAGATTGTACTGAGTGTTATCTTTCACTATCCTTATTGATGCCAAAACTATTGTTACAGACACGCTATTCAGTCTGCTTGCCTGTTGAAACTTGTATCCAAGTATCATCACGAGTAGTTTGATGTCATTCTCCTTAATAGGATTGATGGTCATTCCGTGCCTATCACTTCTAGATAATAGAACTATTTCAACTTGCTTCTTAACATCCTTTCCAGTAAGAAGAATTGGTCCAGTCTTAGGAAGCCCAGTCATTTCATGTATTAGGTTTGTAGTGATGCAAACAGGAACCTCACTAATCCAATATAGGTCATCATGTATCCTACTCAGTAATATGTTCACCCATTCTAGCTCATAGAACTCGTATGCATTGGAATAGTCAAAGATAGGGTTATCAGTGAGATGCGCATATTCATCTTTGAATGAGTAGTCTGGTTTCATCATTGAACCCATAAGAGTAACTATGCTATTGTCTCCAATTGTTTCCTTCTTGTAGTAGACGTATGCGCAAATCTCTTCCACGTGCATGACTCCTAGAAGAGTCCTAGAGAATGCTCCTTCAAAATCATCTAATATAGACTTGAATGGATGCTTCTTAAAGACAAATCTATTCCTTTTAGTAATGTCAAATATAACTGGGGTTTCCATACTTACTTGCAGCTTGATTAAGTAGGGTTTTACGGTAAATTGAAATGACATGACTGCTAGGGTTCTGTTTCAACTTGCAATATGTTTACCAACTAATTAAATCAATACCTTTGATTTCTTTTGATGCTTAGTGCTTCTTTGCTTTGCAAATTTTTGATCTCATATGTGAATAATGAGAATAATCAATCAATCTACCGATTTATATAAAGTTTTTCTACATTTAATGCCATTAGTGCTTTTACTGAGACTTTGAAACTTTCTCCAGAATGAAGTATGGACAATGCGTGAATGTATACTGCATTCTTTTTTTATCACTGATATGAATCCAAAGGTGCATACTTAGAGGTGAGTTTACCAACCACACAGGGGTTCAGAGCTAGAATAGCTCCCCCTAAGACCATGAGGGTCAATTGTCCAAAAGTAGAAGGTGCATCCATTGAGGATGCATCTACTACCTTGTTCTCTTCATTATCTATCTTTAATTCAACCCATATTTTATATGAGTTAGCTTTGGCTTCCACAAACTTAACTTCTCCTGATTCTTCAAATAGAGACCTTTTAGGATTCTCTTGTCCTTGTGTTCTTGACCTAAAAAACCTTGAGATGTGTCCAAGTTTTCCACATGAGTGACAAATGATAGGAGGTCTAATGTTGTTATTCATCATGCTGCACTACTTGGTTGTGTGTCCATTGTAATTACATATCTAACATGTAATGTTCTGCAAGTTTCTTTGAGGTTGGTTTCTCTGATTGTATTGAGTCTGATTCCTTTGGTTCAATTGTGACTAATTTCTTTGATTTGTCATACAATGAATAGCCCTATGACCAAACTTATTATAGGAGTAACAGTAACCATTGAAGGGTCTTACTTCCTTACAATCTCTTTCCAAGTGACCATGTTTGTTACATGCATAGCAAGTACAGTTGACTACCTTGTGCTCTACTTTAGTCTCTTCATGAATCTCAATTTTCTTTTCTTTTGTAGATTTTGTTTGAGCTTTCTTTCTTTCTTATAATGAATTGATCTCAATTTGAGCTATACTATATCCCATACCAGTGGTGTCACCTTTTAGCTTTTGTGCATAAATATGAGATTGAATTAAATTAGAACTTGTGTGAAGTTTATCAATCTTGTCTTTTACTCCTGATAATTCAGATTCAATCTTATTCTTGATGTTTTCCAATTCCAAGATTTTCATATTGGCTTGCATGAGTTCTTCATCTAACTATTTATTTTCTTTGTTCTTCGCTTCAATAGCTGTTAGGCTATTAGTTAACTGATCATTCAATTCTTCTATCTTATCCTTTAAAGATAAGTCTTCTTCATTTATTTTCTTGACCATTTTCCCAAAATCATTTGTAGACCAATCTTTCAAATATTTTCTTAACTTTTTGATAAGCATTTGTGAGCCATCAACATTTAGTTTAAGTTCCTCATTTTCTTTCTCAGATCTATCTAGATCTTCAAGGGCTGCTTCAAGATTCTTTTTCAAATATTTTGCTTCTACTGAATCCTTGATCTCCTAAAGTGGTTAAACTTTCTTTCAGAGGACCAGAGCTCTGATACCAATTGTTGGAAACACTGAGAGGGGGGGGGGGGGGGGNATCAGTGTTTAACTAATTATTCTATTTCAGAAAATTTAAACATAAATCAATTATATATCACTTGAAGCTTAACACAAGATCACATAACACATAATATGATTATGGGGAAACATTGATTGGAGGAAAACCCCGGTGGGAATTAGTACCGACAAATATTGCACTAGTATAATGAACTTGTTAAAGTACCTTTGCCCTGTTAAGAGCAGTCTTTACAATGCAAGTACAATGACCTGGTTAAAGGCCTGACCCTGTTAGGAGTATTTTACAAAAAACTCTATTAGGGGTGAGGACTTACTGTCCAAGAGCTCATTGCTCAATGAGAAAGAAGGCTACAACCTCCTGAGAATGATATGCACTATATCCAAAAGTGAACTGCTATATATGACACAGATGCCTAATCAGTTCCAATTATGCGCTTATAATCTTATCTTCTTTAAGGGCTCTATCTCATGTTGAAATATTTACATTGCTCTTCTCTACATATTTCTTCAACACTTCAAATATATCTTTTCATTACATATATATATATGTTTATGCCTGAATAGACGTGACTATAAACAAGACCTTAGTCGGCCCAAAAACAACATTAACAACACTTCCAAAAAAATTGGCTTAAGCATGTTTACAATAATGTTTAATACATGATTACAAACTTATTACAATAGGCACTTAGCCTTTACACAACAAAACATTACACACTAATCAAAAACCTAAAGTCGGCTTCATACTCTGTATTCTGAACTGCTAGTGTACTTGTTCTTTTTGTAACTTGTCCGTACTAACATTCTGTACCATGCGTGTATAGGGTAAGCATAAAAACATATCATAGAGCTTATGTCTAAAGGAGCTTAGTTTGAATCAGTCATATGCATGTGCGCTGGTGATCTGATCATCTATGTATCTCTGTTCTATATAGTCTTCTATACTTAGTCAATTTTCACTACTAAGTTTGTTGTCAAAACTTCATATGACTTTGTTTCCATAATGACAACACAAAATAAGTCATATACTCCCTGGGAGTCAACTTGCCAAAAAAATTGGCATACTAACACCATATTCTAAATAAAATAGTTCCAGTTCTTCATCCATAGAGGCCTTGATTTAGAATAGAATCATAAACATTAGATGAGAATAATGTTTGAAAGTTGGGACAGGGACATTATTTTGTATATCTAACAGTGCTATAAGTATAGTTTCAACTAGGTACCCCACATAATCATAATTTGAATTAACCTCTGGGTGTTGAATGTTCATTGCCATCATTAGTAGGTCCTTAGCAATAGTAGAATCTCCATCAAAACCTAATACTCTGCTCAGGCCATATACTATGCACTTGACATAATGATGAAACAGGGACAAATCAAACAAAGGTTTAACATTATCTAGGATGATTACCAGGTTTCTGTCTACCCTAGGCATGAATTTGGGCATTTCATAATTCTTGATCAATTTATCCCTCTTTTTATAATCTACTTTTATCTTCTCTAAGTCAATTTATGTGGACAATGCACCAGTAATCCCAAAGACCTCTACTACTGATCTTCTATTGATGTATACTAGTGCTTCCTTGTTCTTTTTCCTAATTACCCTAGCTACTAGGAAATAATTCTTAGCCAATTCCTTGATTAAATATATGTCTACCTATACATCAACCATAATTAATTTAGCCATGTTTAATTCCCAAGGATTACTAATTGGGACAACTTTAACTCTATTATTCCAGAAATAGTGAAATAGAGCATTACCAAAGAAGCCCAGAGTGATAGGATTTATGCATTGACACCATCTATCTTTCCACTCATCCCAGTTAGCATTGTTTGCATTTGATGTTCCAGGAAGCAATTCAATGAATTCCTCCACATATTTCTTTTCTACAACCTTCTTCTTTTTAGACCCTTGTGAGGCCGCACTGGTAGTAGCTTGACTCATCTTTCTTTCTCAAATTTCTATCTCAGAAAAACAAGCTCTATTTCTTTCACAACAAACAATTCAAGGCATAAACAAGATTTGTAAAAAATCAATCTCAATCATTCATATTTATAGCCATCTAATTGGCATCTTGTCCACTTGAATGCCAAATTATTGCACTTGCAGTATCATACAATCATCTCTCTGTAACTAATGCTACTATTAATTCACACTATTTGATCGGGCTACTAGAAAAGAGTACTCACTTTTTTTATTTTTACCTCCGTAAGCCTAGAATGAGCCACTTGTCAACTTGTCACTTACTTGCCATCCTTTTCTTACATTCAAATTTGTCCTTGTGAGTGAGCGATAAGACCTTTCCTTACAACCAATCGCACACTCATAGTCTCTTCCTTGCTTGAGCTTACGCCATTCACGACTAAGAGATGACCTAGACAACAACTTTATCATTTAGCAATCGCCTACTCACTACCTCTTTATCCCTTGTATTTACACTTGCTCAAGTGAGTAGTAGCTCTATTCCTTATATCAATCACAACTCGCTGCTCAACACTTCACTTTTTTGAATCCCGCAAGAGTAAGCAAGTAAAATTTTATCGCTCAATCCTTCCTTGGTCATGCACTTGTTGACCTCTAGCTCATCACGCTTGGGTTTGCTTGAGTGAGTGATGACTCAAAACAGTCATGAATTATTTTCTATTCACACAATCGCTATGCCTTTTTGTTTTTTTTTCTACCTCCACGAGTGAGCGATGACCATTTTCTTTATGCACTTTTTACTTGGTCACTCAATCGCACTACAAAATATTTCAGATCAAAACTATTAGTGAGTGAGCTGGCCTTTTTTTTACCATGAGTCACACACTCACTAATGAAAATTCTTCATGACTAGATGCTTCATGACTAAGTGAGTATCTTCACAAAAACTTTATAATTCATCAATCGCTCAGTCATTGATCTTTTTTGACTTAACCTCCTTCATGAGCGACTGAGCAATAACCTCCAATTTCCTTCATCGCGCACTTGCGGGCTCAAAAATTTAATCAACACATCATCTGCGAGTGAGCGGTAACCAACATGATTTCTTTAGTCGCGCACTTGCGCACTTCAAAACCTTGAAAATTTCCTATGCTACTGAGTGAGTGAACCATCTGATGACCACAACATAATCCATGGTTTACTCACACTGCAAAAAGAACATTAGTTAGAAATCGAATGAGTGAGCGACACTTATAACCTGACATCCTCACACACTCACAAGCTCAAAAGATATGAACAAAAAATTAGCCCAAGTGAATGACTAGACTTCACTTTATACTTCTCACTCAATCTCAGACCTAAAAACTAAAGAAATAAGATCACCTCGACTCGGCAATACACCAAAACTCAATCTACTTGCTGACTCATTGAGCTTTTTAACAAGAGACTTAGACCTTTGCAAGTGAACAAATTTTTTTTTTTCAACTCGCTCAGTCGCTGACTAATAGCCTGACATCAAAACAACATCCCAAATGTGTGATTAACACATTTTAATGACCATGTTTCTCACTCACACTGCTAACTTAGCTCATCTAGACATGACCGCGACTGCACGATTCAACGCAAAATGACTTGTCACTCACTCGCTCACTTGGAAAGATACTTTAAAATCTAGTGCAACTACGTGACTGATGCTTGAAACAAGGCATTCTTGAATACTTAACCACAATTTGAATTTTTGGCATGAAGACACATGGATTTTGAACTAAAAGACAATGGATTTTGAACCAAAAGATGTGGGAAAATTTTCCAAAGCTTGGAATTTGAAGTTTTTTCAATATACACTGCTAACAATGGCTCCAACTAGGGAAAGTTAATTGCAATATTAACATCAGAAACCAAAACTCTGGGAGATAGACCACAAACTAAAGAAAAACTGTACATGCACACACAACAAAACCAAACTAAAATAGGAAAACCTATTCTACTGTGCATGAAAAAAGAGATTTATGAGAAATAATGTTTCAAGAATTGTCCATGCATTGGCAATTCTTGTATCTCACCATTAGGGTCTTCTAGAAAATAAGAATCTTGACCATGAAATTTTTGGACTACAAAGGGACCCATCCATAATGATTCAAATTTACCATGTTCGCCCTTCTCTTCCTTCCTAGCATTCCACTAAAGCTCCATATCATTTATCTAAAATTTTCTTTCAGCTGCTCTTTTGTCAAACAAGTACTTAGACTGATGTTGGAGCTTTATATTTATTTTATGTGCCCCTGCTCTTATTTCTTCTAGTTCCACCAATTGATCCATCATTTCCATCATGGGTTTTTGTTCTTTAAACTCTTCTTCTTGCATAAATTTATACATACGTAACAAATTATTTAAATGCAATCTTGCCTGAGTTCTATAGACTATTTCAAAAGGGGACACCCCTATTTCTCTTTTCACTATTACCCTATCAGCCCAAAGGGCTAACTTCAATTTTGAATTCCAAGACTTTTTATTTCTCTCCAAAATCCTCTTAATGATTTTCATGATGCTTTTGTTTTTGGACTTAGCTTGTCCATTTTCTTGAGGATGATATGGTGAGGAATAAGATACAATAATGCCATAGTATTCACAGAAGTCCTTAAACTCCTCAGACCTAAAACATATGGTATTGGGCACACCAAATTTTGTCAGAATATTATCCATCACGAAATCCATTACTACCTTGCTACTAGCCCTTTTTGATGGAACTTCCTGTATCCATTTTCTGAAATAGTCTGTAGCCCCAAGAATCCAACTATGGCCTCCATTGGAATTTTTTGTGAATTCACCAATAAAATCAAGGCCCCATTGGGCAAAAGGTGCTTGAATAGTCATAGGATTTAAAAGAAAAGCTCCTAAAAATTTCATCTTAGAAGAAAACCTTTGGTAGGGTTCACACCTTTGTACAAACTTCTGAGTATCTTTGAAAAGACATGGCCAATAGAATCTAGCTCTGATTATTTTGTGAGTTGTGGTCTTGGAAGAATAATGCCCCCCACACACACCACTATGCATTTCATTCAAGACTCTTTTAGACTATGATTCATCCAAATAGAATAATAAAATTCCATCCCTATTCTTCCAAAAATAATCACCTTGTATCAAGACATACCTTTGAGGCTGCAACTTTAGAGTCCATTTTTGATTATCTGACATATGTTCTAGACATTTGCTATTTTTAAGAAAAAACACAATATCAGTATACCATGGTTGCAATTCTATACTAGTCAAATTCATATTTATTGTTTGTACATCATAAAATTGGGCCAACTCCATGTTTGTGTCAATCATTAGCTTGGCCAAACTCAAACCCCTTACCAATTTAATGACTTGAATTTCCAGATTAAATTCTTGGATCCTGTTGATCCATCTACATATTTTTCCATTAACTTCACACTGAGACAATATATCTTTCACTGTAGTATGTGGCACATAAGAAATTATTTTTTCATAAACTAGATAAGGTTAAAAAACCTTGACTGCTTTGACCAATGCATATGCTTGTTTCTCCATTATCTCATAATTAAGTTCTGCTGCTGGCAAAGACGTACTGAAAAATGTTATGGGATGATAAAAACCTTCATCATCCTTCTACAAAAGTACTACAACAATTGTATGAAATGAAGTAAAAGAAAATATAGAAAAAGGATTTTCATAATCTGGAGATCTTAATACAGGTGCTTGCTGAATAGCTACCTTTATCTCATCAAAAGCTAACTGAGCATCCTTATCCCATTGAAACTTAGCATTTTTCTTTATTAATTTAACAATGGGCTTTACTATCTCAGCAAAGTTTGCAATGAACCTCCTTACAAAATTTACTTTCCCAAGGAAAGACTGAACACCTTTGATATTTTTGGGGGGCAAGACTTTGTTAATGGCCTCCACTCTTTCAGGATCAATCCTGACACCTTCTTTGGACACTATATGCCCCATTAACTTACCTTCTATCACAAAAAAGTGACACTTCTTTGGATTTAATGAAATCCCATATTCCAAGGGTTTGGTAAAAATATTTTCCAAGTGTTTATAATGAACCTCAGCCTTTTGGGAATATGTAGTTAAATTAGCCTAATACACTACCATAATTATATTTACAAACTCCTTAGAAGCCACATCCATGGCTCTTTGGGAAGTAGCTCCTACATTCATTAGGCCAAATGGCATTCTCACGTAGAAATATGTACCCCATGGGGTAGTAAAAGATGTCTTAAATTGTTCAGATTCTTGAACCAGCACCTAGTTGTAACTAGAAAAACCATCCATCCTAGATAGAAAATCACAGCTAGTAACTCTTTGTAGCATTGCTTCCATGTTAGGAAAAGAATAATTATCTTTCAGAGAAGCTACATTGAGGTTTCTAAAATCAACACATAACCTAATGTCTCCATTTTTCTTTCTGACTGGGACTAAACTGGACACCCAAGAAGAATGTCTGATTGGCTTTATGATCCCAGCCTCTCTGAGTTTTGTCAACTCTTGTTGCATTTTGGGGGCCAGAAAAGGATTGATTGGCCTTTGTTTTTCTCTAAAAGGCCTAATATCATCTTTTAATGGAATTTCATGTTGAAAGAGATCTTCCCTATAAGCCTTAAGGTCTTCATAAGACTAAGCAAAAATATGTTTGAATCTTTTCAGCAAGCTAATCAAATTTATTCTCACATGAGGAGCCAACTTCTTTCCAATATATACAATCTAAGCACTAGTAGAATTTGGGCAATAAATGACCAAGTGACTAAAATTTTTAGTCACGTGACTAAAATTGATCATGTTCTACCCATTTTTTATAATTCACAAATATAAATGACTAAATAAATGACCAATTTGGTCATTGAGTAAAATGACTAAATAAATGACCAATTTGGTCATCGGGTAAAATGACCAAATAAATGACTAAATAAATGACCAAATAAATAACTAAATAATTAAACATCCTAATAATAAAAATGACTAAATGAATGATTAATACTGCTTTGCACATTAACATTTGATAATATCATATATTTATATTCTTAGAAGTTGCATTTCATTGATAATGTGTGTTCGCTAATAGACTTATTATGCGAACATTATTCTGTGTGCTCTAATATTCTGTTCACTAATAGACTTATTGTTGCATTTCACATTAACTATTCTATGTGCTCTATAATTTTTAGATGTTTCATTATTTTTTTTGTATCCCAAGGCAAACTTTAGTAGTTATGCCATTATTCAAATATTGTTGATACATATGTTTAATTTTCAGGCAAGATTGAGCCAGCCAAAAGATTATTCATGGTCAAAATGTGCCAAGCGTGGCTATTTATGTGTTATCACTAAAAGTTTGAATTTAATTATCTATTATATTATTAAGATACATTTATCAAATGCGCTCAATGTTCTATTCTCTTCTCAAACCTCTTTTTTGTATGTAGTGAATCCCAACAAATGAGATGCCTTACTGTTCTTCAACCTACACCCAGATGCTACAATTGATGACACCAATCTACATGGTAGTTTGACAAATAATCTGAAAAGTATGTAAATCTTCAAACATTTCTACAATTATAAATTTTAACATAATTACATCGAATTGCATCTGCTTAATGCATCGGTTAGTGACAAGGGTTTAACAGCCTCCCGTGGATTCTATAA
>MU223765.1:733817-752213 GCA_018584345.1 Thuja plicata
TATATATATATATATGAAATAGGATTTTCAAACTAACCTTCACACGCATTCCTTGAAAGTCCCCAGTAGAGTCATCATTTTCTATTAGTTCCTTTTCTTGCTGACATATGAAACACTCTCAATGAGCTTGCTCTATTTATCCCAAACACTGGTCAAGCAAGATATAGAATAACATAAATAGGGTTTTTAAACCCTCTATGCTTTGAGATCCATAAAATTAGGCAGGAATACCCTTCTAGCTTAGAATAATCAAATCATAGAATCATTCTAGCATATATGAATGGAATTACATGGATTTACCTCTGCAACATTTATTTGAAAGATCAAAACATAAACACAAAGATCAATTTAAAAAGTAATAGTCAACTATTTCAAAGGAAAACAAACTAGTGTTTTATCCTAGGGTATGGAGTCACTTATGAATATTCATAACCAATTGCTCATGAACAAGAACTTAAAACAGTGACACATCTGACATAAAAATAGATATACCTTATATATCTACCCTCACACATATGACAACTTATTTCATCAAATTCATTATAAACTCTGAATCTCACTAAAACAACCTTAAGGCAATTTTAATATTTCCTTGAAACAACCCTAAAACTATTTCAAAATCTGCCTAACAGACGTATAAATTGAACATTCCTTGAGCATTCAATTTAAATAAAATTCAAAACAAAACAATGAAGACAAAATACTCATCATATGTTTTAAAAACTATTGATGGATTTCATTTGTATTCATGATCAAAAGTTGCTATTACATTCAACAATGAATTTCAAAACCCTACTCAAAACATATTGGTCTGAAACTAGAGCTTATACAACTTGAACTTGTACACCCAAATAAAAATTGCCTATCTTTTTCCCAGTAGTCTTGGAATCCTTTTATAACTAAGGATGCAACAAGCTACAGAATACATGGGTACAAAATCTTTTACAACAACTTTTAAAACTAACATAAAAGCCAAAATTACAACAAAACATAGGTGACAAAAGTTGGCAAAGTCTGAACAAAATTTGTTGTTGTAGTTTGAACATTTCTTTCTTATCCCTTCAACTTTGGATCCCAACTATTTACTTCCTTGGTGGTGGGCCAATCAAAAGTATTTTCCAGCTCCATCTTAGCAACAATTTCTATCCATCTGGTATCTAGGGTTATTCTGGCCTCAGAAACAAACTTTTCCATATCTCTCTCAACCTTGAAGAGGTTATCAATTAATTCATTGCAATACTTGGCTTTAGTATCTTTCTCCAGGTGCTGCTTCATCTCTTCATCTTTGAATTTCACATCAAACTGAACTGTCCAATCTGATTGTGGTTTTAATGTACCAGCTTCATGATAGATCTTTGGGATTAAGGGAGGGGACTCTGATCACCAAATAATAGCAAATTATTATTTATCAACTCAACTTTTCCATTGAAAAAGGCATATGTATCATTTACCTCTTTGATCATCTCAATGGTCTCTATGATTTTATCAGGAAAATCATCATTGTATAACATGGATGTCTTCAATTTATCCATTAGCCTGTTTCTTCCTAACCAGGTCTTGAATGTAGGCTCCAAGAATTTCATAGCTTCAACAGCTATCTTTGAGGCTTCTTAAAGTGAACCATATATTGTGTATATTATGTCAGTCTTCTTCTTCAAAACATCAATTCAATGTTGTAGTATGGGCAATATGATAGTCATAATATCAATACTTGGCCCCTGTGACAACTCCTTAGATTGGCCTTCTGCTAGTGTTGAGTCTTCTTTAGTTCCTACTACAACATTTGTTTCATCTTTTCATGTCTACTTGGGAGCTACATTATTCTTACTTTCTTCCAATTCTTCCTTTAACTTGGTGATTTGCTCCTCTAGGGTGTATTTATGAACCACTACTTCTTCATGCTTTTTTTCTAGGGCCATCATTTGACCAAAATTTGTCTCATACCTTTTTGACAAGTCTTTTATTTTTGTCAAATTCATGAAGGATGCTTGAGTCATAAGCTGGGCGATCTCAGTATCACAGGTATTCTGCAAATTCCAAATTATTCTATCAGCTCTCTTCTCCTCCCTTATGGTGATAACCAAAGGTTTTTGTGTTGCAGAGGCCAAAGACCAAATGGCTAAAGTCTTAGATTTAGGATCAAATACTGATCCTTTCAACAACTCATCAATTTCAACCTTTGTTTTCATCAGAGGGTCTTCTTGTCTCCTGATTTTATCTATAATCAATGTGGATTGTAAGTCCTAACCAAGCATCAACAATACCCCACTATTTTTCACCAACAATCTTTCTTGTTCCACAGTAATCAGTTCACTCTCAGGATCATAATCTTGGAGTGTCTTCACAATTTCTTCATTTTTATTTTCCTATCCTTCACCTGTGGTTAAAATTTGTCTCAAGTCTTTTTGTTTTAACTTGACCAAGAAAGTCTTGAATTCTTCAGAATTTATAAATTCATCATCCTTAATGAATTTTGTTGCCATCATCACCCTTTCATCAATTTTTGGGAGCAGGATCATTTGTTTATCACCTTGGCATTCATCCCGAGTCTCTTTCTATATTTTCCTTTTTAATTTCTGAAAATACTTGTCATGCTCTGTTATTACAGCTTTGGCTAAGCTTTTCCTATCTTGCACCATCTTGTGCCCTATTTTTTGCTTCTTTTTGGGTGGCTCTTTGGTGGAAGTAGCTTCTACACCAACCTCTTCTTCTTCTTCTTCTTCTTCTTCTTCTTCTTCTTGGTATTGTTCATCTTGTTGTTCTTGATGTTCCTAGTCATGCAATGCAATAGGAATTGGGGATCCTTGAGACTATGCATCATCAACACTAAATTGTGGTACTTTTGCTATCAAAGTATCATATAAATGTAGCATTTCATCCATCCTTTTCAGGTATTGACTATCAGGGAAGAAACTAGAAAATGTCTTATCAGATTCCTTCCATTGTTTCTTAGCCCTTATTAGGTCTTTCCATTTTCTTATATTCTTTCTTGGACCTCAATCCTGTCCAACCTATTTCTAACAACATCCTCATCATCCAATGGATCATGGTCTCTGACAGGTACCCAAGAAACCATGCCTTTTAAAGCTATTTTTATAAAAATTTCTGGATCACAGAATCTAACAACAGCTATGGACATTCTATACTTCTTTAGGAAGTCATTGATTAATTCAAAAACTCTCTTTACAATAGGACAACCAAAACCAACCCATAATCTAGGGACAAAAGTACCCCTCCTATGTCCTTCTAAGAATTCTTTGTCAACGTAGGTAATTTTCCAAATGAATTCTAGAAATAAAATCCTAAGAGGCACAAACTTAGGGAGAATATGAGGAGGTTGAGAACAACCATATACCCTAATGATTGTGAAATGATCAAAGAAAAATAAATCTCCCCAATTGTGAATGATTTGCCAATTTTCAACAAACTAGTGAGCCTTATAATTCTCCTAACCTCAATTTGAAATCTCTCCCTATCAAATCTTAGTAAATCAAAGATTAGATCCACAATCCAATTACATAAATATACAAAATATGAATTTATAGAAGCACTGTCCCATACCAGGGTCCACCTTTGAATTGGCATACTGACACCATATTCTGAATCAAACATTTCTAGTTCTTTGTCCATGGAGGCCTTGTTGTAGAGCAAAATCATAAACATTAGATGAGAATAATGTTTGAAAATTGGGACAGGGACATTATTCTGTAATCTACCAGTGCTATATATATAGCTTGAACTAGGTACCCCACATAATCATAATGTGAATTGACCTCTGGGTGTTGAATGTTTACTGCCATCATTAGTAGGTCCTTTGCAATAATAGAATCTCCATAAAAACCTAATAACCTGCTCAGGCCATGTACTATACACTTGACATAATGATGAAACATGGACAAATCAAACATAGGTTTAACATTATTTCAGATGATTACCATGTTTCTGTTTTCCCTAGGTATGAATTTGGGTATTTCATATTTCTTGATCAATTTATCCCTCTTTTTATAATCTCCTTTTATCTTCTCTAAGTCAATTTATGTGAACAATGCACTAGTAATCCCAAAGACCTCTACTACTGATCTTTTATTGATGTATACTAGGGTTTCGTTGTTCTTTTTCATAATTACCCTAGCTACTAGGAAATAATTCTTAGCCAATTCAATGATTAACTCTATGTCTACATATATATCAGGCACAATTAATTTAGCCATGTTTAATTCCCAGGGATTACTAATTGGGAGAAATTTAACTCTATTATTCTAGAAATAGTGAAATAGAGTATTACCAAAGAATCCTGGAGTGACAAGATTTCTACATTTACACCATCTATCTTTCCACTCATCCCAGTTAGCATTGTTTGAATTTCATGTTCCAGAAAGAAATTCAGCGAACTCCTCCACATATTTCTTTGCTGCAACCTTCTCCCTTTTAGACCCTTGTGAGGCCACATTGGTAGTAGCTTGAATCATCTTTCTTTCTAAAATTTCTATCTCAGAAAAACAAGCTCTGTTGCTTTCACAACAAAATCTTAAAGGCATAAAAGAGATTTGTACAAAATCAATCTCAATCATTCATTTTTATAGCCATCTAATCGGTGTCTTGTCCACTTGAATGCCAAATTCTCGCACTTGCAATGTCATACATTCATCTCTCTATAACTAATGCTGCCATTAATTCACACTGTTTGATCCCTACTAGAAAAGAGTACTCACTTTTTCTGTTTTTGCCTTTGTAAGCCTGGAATGAGCCATTAGTGAACTTGTCACTTACTCACCATCCTTTTCTTACATTCAAATTTGTCCTTGCAAGTGAGCGATAAGACCTTTCCTTCCAACCAGTTGTGCACTCGCGGTCTCCTCTTTGCTTGAGTTTACATCATTCATGATTGAGCGATGACCTAGATGCAAAATTTATCATTTAGCAATCACATACTCTCTACCTCTTTATCCTTTGCATTTAAACTTGTGCGAGTGAGTGGCAAAACTATTCCTTATATCTATCGTGGACTCGCTGCTCAACACTTTTCTTTTTTGAAACCCATGAGAGTGAGTGAGAAAATTTTTATCACTCAATCCTTCCTTGGTCACACACTTGTTTACCTCTATCTCATCATGCTTGGATGTGCTTGAGTGAGTGATGACTCAAAAACAATCATGAATCCATCTGATGACCATAACATAATCCATTTCTTACTCGCACTGCAAAAAGAACATTAGTTAGAACTCAAACAAGTGAGCGACACTTATAACCTGACTTCCTTGTGCACTCGCAGGCTGAAAAGGTATGAACAAAAAATTATCCCAAGTGAAAAACTAGACTTCACTTTATACTTCTTGCTCAATCAGGGACCGAAAAACTGAAGACATAAGATCACCACAACTGCACGATACACCAAAACTTAATCTGCTTGCTGACTCACTGAGATTTTTAACAAGAGACTTAGAGCTTCACGAGTGAACAAAAAACAAATTGTTTCAACTCACTCAGTCACTGACTAACAACCGACATCAAAAAAACATCTTGGCTGTGCGATTAACACATTTTAATGACCATGTCACTCACTTGCGTTGCGAACTTAGCTCATCCAGACATGACCGTGACTGTGTGATTCAACCCAAAATGACTCATTTCTCACTTACTCACTTAGAAATATACTTTAAAAGTTAGTGCGACTACATGACTAATGCTTGAAATAAGGAATTTTTGAAGACTTAACCACAATTTGAATTTTTGGCATGAAGAGACATGGAGTTTGAACCAAAAGACATGAGAAAATTTTCCAAAGCTTGGAATTTGAAATTTTTTCATTATATAGTGCTAACAGGGCCTAGAAACATTTGATGATGAGTTGCGCAGATTGATTTAGGTGGATACTGGTAGTGATGTTGGATCATTTATGGATTTTTTATTTCATCATGGTGGTTCAGGCTCTACAACACTCCCCTCCCAACTACAGATACCCCTACACTCTTCATTACTAGAGAGATTCAGGACTGGAGGTGGTCTGGGTGATGATATGATGGTGTAGTGTTCTGATGATCCTCTTGGTCTTGAGACCTAGGTATATAAAGTTTTCTTTTGTCCTTTCCAGGATTTTTAATGAATAATTAATTATAGATGTGTGTATTGATGTTTTTTCAATGTATAATATTTTGTAGGCATAGTTAGCAAAGCACATTACCTCTAGTGTAGGCTCAGACCATCTTCATATGACATCTACTAGTGTCAGGTAAGTTTTAAATATACACTTGTACTTTACATAATATATTACTATGCACACGTATATATAACCAACTATTGTACTAAATTTACAGGGGTTAATTGCTTCTTCATAGCCAGATGATGCTCGTGACACTCGGGCATAGCACATTACCTCTGGTGTGAGCTCAAAGCATCTTCATAGGAGAGATTCAATAGATGTGACACCTATTAGTGGTCAGGTAACTTTTAAATATATGTAAGTTTAAACATGCATTTATAATGTTTTAAGTATTTTCCATTAATATTATTATATACATGCATTTATATTCATAGGGATCAGTTGTTACTTCAGAGCCATGGGATGGTCGTGGTAGTTGGTCAGAGGGTAGCTCTGTTTGCATGCTCCTGGATGACTCCCTAGTTTAGGATATGTTTCACACATCTTTGATTTGAGAATCTTTATATATGTCATTATTATATGTTTCATATTTACAGTTTATGATTCGAGACATATATTTATTAGTTGATTAGCTAATTTGATTAGATGGTTTAATTTGATTAATTGTTATGATTTGATTAGATGGTTTCATTGGATTAGATGGTTTCATTTGATAAGCTAGTTTTATTAGATGGTTTTATTTGATTAGATGATATGATTTGATTAGATGTTATGATTTAATTATATGGTTTCATTGGATTAGATGGTTTCATTTGATTAGATGATATGATTTGATTAGATGGTTTCATTTTATTTTATTTGATTATGATTTTTTATGATATGGTGCAACTAATGGACGATAATTATTCTAACTCTTTCTAGAACTAACACATATATCATAAAAAATAACAAGTTAATACATGTAACTAATGTACAATAAGTATTCTAACTGAATTCTAGAACTAACACATGTCATAAGTAATCTAACTAATTTCTTCATGTTTTAGTGTTCAAACTAATGTTTTAAGGGGATCTTTAACTAATTTAAGAGATCTATAAAAATCATTGAATAATCAAAGCATACATAAGTAATATAAATAATATCATTAGTAATCTAACAAATGTCTTAAGGGGTTGTCTTAAGGGGATCTAGAATTAATATCATAAAAATAACAAGTTAATACATGCAACTAATGGATAATAAGTATTCTAACTCATTCTAGAACTAACACATGTCATAAGTAATCTAACTAATTTCAACATGTTTTAGTGTTCAAAATAATGTCTTAAGGGGATCTTTAACTAATTTAAGAAATCTATAACAATCATTAAACAATCAAAGCATACATAAGTAATCTCAAAATGTCATTAGTAATCTAAGAAATGTCTTAAGGGGATGTCTTAAGGGGACCTAGAATTAATATCATAAAAAATAACAAGTTAAAAAATGTAACTAATGGACAATAAGTATTCTAACTCATACTAGAACTAACACATATATCATAAAAAATAACAAGTTAATACATGTAACTAATGGACAATAAGTATTCTAACTCGTTATAGAACTAACACATGTCATAAGTAGTCTAACTATTTTCATCATGTTTTAGTGTTCAAACTTAAGGGGATCTTTAAATAATTTAAGAAATCTATAAAAATCATATAACAATCAAAGCATAGATATAAAACCGTACATGTATACATTCACATATATAAAATAATACATAAAATTTTATATATTAAAACCATTGAAGTATCAAATAGGTCCATTGAATATATCAACAAATTATAGTCCATCATATGTTTAAATATATCAACAAAGTATAGTCAATTTAATCTGCAAATATCAAGTAGGTCCTAACACATGAAATAGGTACATACATATTGTACTTTTTAGACCAACTCAAGTGGTTCAGACTTTTCATGGAGAACATGTAATATTCTCTCGTGATCCTCACTATCGAGTCTCCACTTACGACGTCCACATTGAGATTTAAGTGTATGGAGACAAATGGAGGTGGCAACTACTAGGTGACTATATTGAAACACCTTATTATCTGCTTGGTAATAAACAAAGTGAATACAATGCTGAATTACTTTGATTTGCTTGAAATATGTTCCCTCTAAAACAACTAAACCTGCAGGTCACAAATTTTAGCAATATAAATTTAAAAAAATAAATTTGAAATTTGTTAAAAGGTTAAAATTTAAAATTTACAAATTGAATTCATTGTATTGATGTAAAGCATACAAACCTATGGGGAAAAAAATTCCATCACTTTATTCAGGTTCAAGTAACCTCATTCTCACTGCAGTACAATGCAATAAATAATAACCAACTCTTTCTACATTTTCATGCTCAACAATCACTGCAAAGACATCTCCTGAAAAATAAATTTATATATATGTGTGAGATATTAAAATTTACTTAGTTCAATCAATCAATCAATCAATCTATCTATCTAGATACATGTAGCTCAATGGACCATATAATGTGAAATATATACTTATAATTTCGACCAATCCCGAGATATGATCACAATCAGTAGAAATCAAAGGAACATGATCAAAATATTCATCTTCATCTCTATCAAATGTATTAGTAACAACTAGTGGCACTACATTTCATTCACCTACATATCCATGGTCTTGATTTATGCATTCCTCATAATTGTCAGCAATGTAGTGACAACAAAAGCATGAGTAGTCCCTAGTGTTCAACATCAAATTGTGACAATTCTTACTCATAACTGAATGCAAATATCGTGTCTTTTCTATCCACTTGCAACCATGCATAATTTTTCTATCCACACCTGAAAAAAAGCATATATAATATTACATTATAAAAATATAATTTGAATAAAGAATGTACATAAAAAATTTAAACACTTGAATAATTTAAAAATGCATGCATATCTTTTATCTCCCAAAATTTTCTATGTCGTACTGCTTGAGTCATTCCTGATGACTTGTCATTCTCATTTTGTGTGAAATGTGTCTTGCAGCATTCAACAACACCATGTGCATTTTTTATATGAACTCCCTTATAATTCATTTGATACTTTCGTATAGCATGTTTGATGCAAGAAACAACACCATCATGTTCACCTTTTCCATGTCCACTCTCAAATAAACTCCATACATGTGGTATATTTTCATTATGATGATATCTACATAGTGCATAAAATTGTCCAGATGATTTGAATTGTGTAGCACATCCATCTGACCAAACGTAATGTTTATCAATTTTTATTCCTCTTACTTTCAAATTTGCAAAAAACATCTTGAAGGAGTGTTCTACATAATGAATGTCATGCTCTCTATCATCACTTATATAAAAATGATATTCCTTCTTGATGACTCATTCTTCAAATGTGCTCTGAATACCATTCCAATATAATTCTATGTGTTAATAGCACACATGTACCATAGTAGTAATTTGCTCTAAAAAATAGTATTTTGATTGAATTGCCTTTTGATGAACAAAGGAATAGTTTTCTGCAAAATCAATAACTAATACAATAGTTCCAAGTGGGAAATTGTCTCTCATTGTTTGCAATTGTTGTGCTTGCCACTTTGCAAAAAAATCATGATGAATGTAGGGTTGAATTAATTTTTTAAAATTTTCCATAAATACTGCAGCATTTATCTCCTCTTCAACATATTCTAACCTTTTGGATTCTTTCCCATATTTTGTTTCATTCTTTACATATTTGTAACTCTTGCAATTTATCATATTTTTTACATCAATGTTTTCATTTTTGAAAGGAAAAAGAGTCAAATCAACACATGTTTGACATATTCCTTTTACGCAATTTATTCTTCCAGCTGCATCATCTCTTTTGTCACATAAAATGGATGGGATGAACTCACTTTGTCTACTAGGAGGAGCATTTTCAAAACCATAAGTGTCTTCTATAAACTTTTGAAAAACCCGATAGTGGAGATCAAATTCAATATGATAACAACAACAACAAGTTTCAAACACTTTGTTTGTCCTAATATAGTATGGATTCAATCTTTCAAACAATATTTTCCCAATCTTTATATTAGGATTTGAACTACAAAATGACACATACATTTCTTTTTTTGATGTGTCCAACTAATTTTTTGTATGATATTCATATTGATTAGCCAAAATTCTGTCTGATAACATCTCTACTGTTTGATGAAGGAAGTGTATTATCATTCCAAAATAATGTGACCAAATTCTTTATTCCTCTATCAATCCTATCAGAATGAGGATCTCTATACATGATTTCCCAATTTCCTTCCAAGGTTCTATCATCCAAAACAATTCTCCTATTAACATATCATGACATTGTTTTCCTACTAAAATCAATCCAAGATGAAACTGAAGATATTTGTCTTTTTTAGAGTGTAGTGTTACCTATAATGGATGCCAGCATAAATTTTCTTATAGTGGTCTTATCTTTAGTTCGAGATTGCTTCCCTACCTAGTTCAAACCTTTCCTAAGATTTTCAATCATATCAGTTTATATGTCAACAACTTTTATCTTCTTTGATGTTGCGTCTATACCCTATAAGTTTAATGTCCCTTCCAATTTTTTTTTTATAAGTACAACTGAAAGTAATTGGGCTCATTCATGTGTTTCTAAATTATCAAAATTATCCAATATTTCTCTTGGTATCATATTCATTGCCTCTTCTTAGAAAGACTTAAGGGTTGAACATTAGAAAGTGATCTCAAATTTTCCACATCCATTGTAAGTAAATGATCTAAGTTTATATAATTAATATTTCTCTTTATAGTTTGAGATAAACTTATAAGTTCATTCATACCAGTAGGAGCACATGATCGTCAACCTTCTCCAACATCAATTTCTTGAGCTTTCGTAGGGAGTGATCCCTACCCTTCTTCAATGTGCATTTCTTCAACTTGACTTGACCCTCCTACTTCAGCTTGTCCTTCACCTTCTTTAGTTTTATGAAAATATGTCAATGCAACTTCATGATTTCTTTGTTTTGTATCAGGTGCCCTTTTTCTAGCAGATTTATGTTGTCTTCCCTTCTTGTTCCCCATTTCTTCTCTTCAAAAAAGTCTTCCAAAAGATCAAAAATAAAAATTCTTTTCTTCAAAAAAATACTTTGATATAATATTTCTCCTCTCCAAAATTATTCCTTCGAAAAAAATATAAATAAAAATCATTCTCAAAAAAATGCCTTTGTAAAAATTGATCAATAATAGAAAAAGCGAATTCACATATTGCAATTCAGTAAAAAACTGAAAAGAAAAAACATTACTTTTATACCATTCTAAATTTAATAAAAAAACAAATTGAAAATGACCGACTTAGTTCGCATGAAGTACCCAAGGTAAAATTCCGATGAGGTGATTCTCACCAAAAATTTCACATAGAGGTGTTTGCGCGAAGGGTCTTCGCATGAAGCCCCTCAGAGCCCTTTACGCAAAGGCCCCCAAAATGAAAATTTTCCCTCAGAAAAAAAAAACCTCATAAATAATGGCCTTTCAAGGCTTGGGACAAGAACCAAATCAAATTCTTTTTTGAAACACATGATGCCAAATGATGCAATTTGGAACAAGCTTTCTAATGAATATAATTTTAATACATATTGAGTTCATTATCACTTTCAAATATTACTTTAACTAAACATAGGTTGTTTGGTCATTCAACAACCTGTCTGTTCAAGGCTTCGGGAAAAAAAGTAAATTACAAAAAAAAAAAGAAAAATATGTAGGAAAAGAGCATTTGTGTTACCTTTGTATAGAAAAAAATGAATTTGGATATATATAGATCAAGTTAGAGTGATCCAAGTGACCTTATGTCTAAATTATAGTTACTGTCACTTTAGAACTTAATAAACTATGAAATATTTAACCAAAATGAATGAAACCAATTGTATCATGTAGATATTGAAGTTACAAATATAATCTCAAAATAATTACATCGTTATCATATTTAAAAAAAAAGTTATGCTGATTCATGTGATAGTCACTTCTTAAAAACACAGTTTTTTCATACAAACCACTTTTCAAAGGAGAAGGAAAAATGAATTTAAGTGATTTAAAAAAAATATATATTTAGAAACTAGAAATAAAATTTTAAAATACCCTAGTTTACATCATCTTCAAATTCCTAATAGTTTTGCGGCAATAGGTGTTCAAAAGTGAAGTTTTTCATAAAATGTTGATCTCTGTGTCAAAGTTGGCCAAAAAGTGGGACACACTATTGTGGGACCACCCATACAGTTATGCTTCTTACTTGTCTAGGATAAAAACCTCTCACCAAGAAATAATGAACCTACACATGTGCTCTTTCAATCATAAACATTACCTTCCTAATTAGCATTAGTAAATAAATTCAAAGAGACAACACCTGTATGTCCATACCATAGACCATAATCTTCAGACCCCTTAAGATATCTGAATATTCTCTTTCCTACAACAAAATTAGATTCCTTAGGATTAGACTAAAATATTTCAACTAATCTAACTACCTGTGCTATTTACTGTATGTTATGCACTACACACTATAGCTTACCGATCATGGACCTATAAAGTCTCTCATTCACCTCTTCAGATTCATCTCCCTTTGATAATTTGGAACCAATTACCATAGGGGTACCAACTAGTTTTGAGTCATCTAACCCAAAAATCTTCAAGATTTCCCTTACATACTTATATTGATTTATGTAGATATCATTCTTCATCTTTTGAACCTTAAATCCAATGAAGAATTTGATCGCATTGATCATAGACATCTCAAATTCTTTCCTCATCTCGTCTGTGAATAATTTTCTCATCTCTTCATTGCCACCAAAAATAATATCATCTACAAATATATCTGCAATCATAAATCTTTCATCTTTCTCAATCGTCAAATAAACATTAATCTTATCACTAGTCCTCATGAAACCAATTTGAATCTGTTATGAATGTCATCTCTCATACCATGCTCTTGGTGCTTGTTTCAATCCATATAATGATTTATGTAATTTTTACACCATGTTATTTCCTTCTGAATTAGAAAATCCTTCAGGTTGTTCAATGTATACTTCTTCTTCCAAGATACCATTAAGAAAAGTTGACATAACATCCATTTGATATATTGTGAATCCTTTATAAGAAAAATATGCAAGTAATATTCTTTTCCTTTTTAATATTGAATGGGTTTTCCCTAATAATTTGGAGGGTCTTTTTAATTCTTAGATTCATCATTCAAAAAATGACACTGTTTGTCAAGTTTGGAAATTTTCCCTTCCCTATATTTGTTGGGGAATCTAGAGAGAAAGGAATGACAAAGTTTTTAGGAATAAAGAGATTCTGCCAAAGAGGTTTTTAACAAAATAAAGAGAGCTATTAAAGAAAATGCAATTTTAAAGGAGAGAATTATGGAACCAATCTTGGAGGAGGATATTGCCTTTCTTCAAAAATGGAAGATAAAAGGGAATTTTAGGAAGAAAGATAAAAAAATTACCAGAGCCAATGCTAGGTAGGATTGCCCACCTTGGGGGTGGATGAAAGTCAACTTTGATGGTGCCTTGAAAGTTAACCCAGGGTTGTCAGGATGTGGGATTGTTATTAGGGATGAGAACGAGGTTTGTAACGGTATCAGAGCTATCCCTATTAGTTTTCAGAACAACCATCTTGCTGAGGCCACTGCTACCCTTCATGCTCTCATCATGGCTAAGGAAAAAGGATGCGTGAGAGTTTGGATTGAAGGTGACTCTCTCAACATAGTTAAATGCTTGAATTCACTCACCCTTGCTTTATGGTAAATTTACAATATTATGCAAAAGGCTAAAGCCTTAATCCATTATTTTGATAATTGTATGGTGACACATAACTATCGGGAAACCAATGGGGTGGCTGGTTGGGATGCCAACATGGCTTATATAATGGAGGTGGTGATTCAATGGGGAGGTGATGTTGACACACCATCTCAAGCATAGTTAATGATGAATAATGACCATTTGCAAAGCAATAAAAAAGACATCATAAATGGTAAGTTTTAATTATTGGTTTATGGCGGAAGTGACTTGTCATCATTGCCAGCTAAGGAGAGTGTACTTAGTGGTAATTATTAGATGGGTGATACCACAATAATGGGTTAAACTTTTTTGGAGGAAGAAATTCTTCACAAAATCCATGAGGTGGGAAATTTAATCGGTTACTTTTGATAGAAAGTACCCTATTATTTCGATCAAAACATTCTCTTTTTTGATCGAAACTACCTTTTTTGCCTAGTTTCGATTGAAACTAACTTAGTTTCTATCGAAACTAAGCTAGTTTCGATTGAAAATAACTAGGTAAGATTGTGGTGGGTTTCAACCCATGCTGACATTAAACTAAGAAAGTACTTTTGATAGAAAGTACTTTCTATCAAAACTAATTAGTTTCTATCGAAAGTCTCTGAATAGAGGCCATTTCCAAAGTCTAACAAAAATATACAGTTTTCATGGCTTCGGGGCTCAAGCGCGGGGCTCAAATGGAAGAATAGGGAGGTGTCCTTTTGCATCGCACAAGTAATCTAAATGAGCTTTCTAATGAATATATATTTGACAATTTTTGAATTAATTAGGTCTATGTTTATTGGCGTGCATCGAATGTAGGTTTTTTATCAAATATAAACCTCCAAGTATGACGTTCAATGAAATATAGTAGAAAAGAGAATTTTTTTTTGAAAAATAACAATGCCCTCTAGCTTCGAGTCTTCTTTCTATCAAAAAAAATATATTTGAATTTCGATAAATACACAAGTTATCAGCTACACAGTCAAGGTATGTCAAAATTACAGTTGACTCTACTTCAAACATTCATAAAACATCCAATAATCATGATAAAGTTGTCAAAACAATTGCATTATCTTCGTATGGATGTTACAAAACCAAATTCAAAAGAAGTGCATTGATATCTATTTTAGAAAAAAAGTTATGTTGTACGAAGTCATTGTACCTTTTTGAAAATGACTTTTCAGCAACATAGAAGTTTTAGTGGGAGAAAAAAAAACCCATTAAAATCAATTCAAAAAAAAATTAAAAAAATATATTTAGAATCTAGACAGAAAATCCTAAAAGACTCTAGTTGACTTCATCTTCCGATTTCAAATAGTTTAACGACAATATGCATCCAAATGTGAAAGTTTTTCTCAAAATGTATACTTCAATGTCCGTTTAGGAAAAAAAGTGTAACCTACTATTGTGGTATCACCTAGATCAAAGTGGCACATTTTCTGGGTGCATTTCTTATTTATGAAAGAGAGGCAGGATATTTAAAACAATATTTGCAAAGTAATCGACAGAGAAAATAATCTGAACCAGAGAGTAGATATGGGAAGTAACAAGAAGTGTGTGGAACCTGCAAATTGTGATGAATGGCATGAAAGGGAAGATGTGTGGAAATTTTTTTTGGAGGGAGGTCTGTCAGTTTTTCTAGAGAGGCTTCATGGGTGAAACTCCACTATCACTAGAATCTTCTTGAAGACCTGGAAAAATGGGAAGGTCATGGTCAGAAACTAGTATATGGAAGTCACCAAGGAGGTTATAAAGGAGGTGACTAGTATGGGGACGGAAGGGTTTAAATTTTATAGAGATAGGCTTATCTCAGACAAGGCGTGGAAGAAGTTTCCTAAGGAAGATATGGAAAGAGCTCGGCTAGTGAAGGTGGGCACTTCGTATGATGATCCTATGTGTATTTCTAGACCTTGGTGATATGTTATGTTCCTGCTCATCAGCTACATCACTCTGGATGGTAGATTGACTAGGGCCTATGGCCACCATTTCATTCTCCTTAACCACTTCAGACACAAAATAAAGGTTAGTCTACCTTTCTACCTTCTCAACTCGCTTGATTTTACCATTACTATCATGTAGATGAAACTAAAGGAGGATCACGCCTCACACCAGGGGCGTATGGTGTTAATTTATGAAGTTCTTAAGTCCAAGAAGGTGGAGAGACCTTTGGTTAAAAGGAAAAAGAAAGATGATACAGAAGGAGATGAGGAGGAAAGTATGTATGAAGAAGAAACAAAGGAAGAGGTAGAGGAGAAAAAGGGGTATAAAACCCGTAAGAAGAGTGTTGGTTATTTTCTAGGTTTTAGCTGGTTTCCCTAAGCCTTGTGGTCTTCCCTCTCTGATTCTGATTTTAATTTAGAAGTCTCTCTCTCCTTTTGCCTTATCCCTGTCAAAGTTTTCAAGCTTTCAAGTCTGAACCTCTAAAAAATGTGCAAAAACCTTTAAACCTTGAGGTCTTATTCAGTGTTCAAATTTGAAAAGAAACCCTTAGGTCTTTTTCGCTTATGTTTCACAGTTACCTTTTTGCTTCACTTAAGTCATATGTTATATTCTGATCGCTTAGTCGCATAACCTGAATGACATATTCCTTTTTTCTCCTAGATTGAGTGATTAGCCTGTGTTGCGTAGTCTCATGCAACATTAGAATATTCTTTTATCATTCCTAGACTTCACAATTTACTTTGTATCGCATGGTCGTGGGATCATTAAACTGGCCAGCAATATATGAAGGGGCCCACAGATAAGTTGGAAGGTCACAAGAAATTTTTAGCAGTCAAGGGTTTGTCACAAGACATTGCGATCTCTTTGTGTCATGCAATCACTAAATGGGTCTGAGGTTAAGTATGATGTGAAATCTTTAGTCGTATAGTCTCTAGAAAGGATGCCAGTTAAGTTAAATCTTTCGAGACCTTGTGACTAACCTTTTACGGTTTGGGATAAAGCACAGTCGGGTTGTCACCAGATAAATCATCTTTCAATACGTGATGAGACATGTGTCAAGAGATAAGTGGATTTCAAAGAATGATCACTTGATCGCTTAAAGGTAAAAATTCATTCAGTGACTACAAAACTCACTAAGGGCTTCTGTTTGTCACAAAGTCTGCGAAGATTTTAAAGGTATAAGTGATTTCTTGGCAATTAAGCGATATCCATCAGATGAAGTCATTAAAGATCCTATGGTGGTCACCAAGTCTAAGAATAAAAGAGCCTGAAGAGAAAAGTCCTCGTGACTCAGCGGCTAAGGGTATGTCGCGAGGTCATCAGATAAAGTAAAGGGCAAGATACCTGTCGCATGGTCTCAAGAAGTTTTAACACTTAGTATTTGCATTTCATGATCGGGCGACTAAGGGCAATCGCACAGTCTGGCAAAGGAAAGATGACATTTAGCGACTAAGAGATAACCACAAAATTTAACAGGGACAGTTAATCCCATAGTCTCAAAAAAGAATGTAGGTTAGTGATAACCAATGGCGACTTTAATTTCCCCATTGTCGTGTGCTCACCAAATAATGACTATGGTTAGCAAAAGTAAAGAAAGTTGTGTAGTTGCTATGTCTCCAGAGAAATCATGGGTTAAGGAATGGGGTCAGTGACAGAGAAATTATATGTAGTCGCATGGTCGCTTGATACCAAATTTTGAGAAAAGGTGGTAGTATCAAATATGACAGTTTGAATCATTCATCGACCAATCAAAGGCTTAGATTTTGATTACTTTGCAGAAAAGGGTAGCTAAGATGTATGATAGTTGGCCAATCCTAGGAAGACATGTCAGCTCATTTGAATTTTGTAAGGTTTTTTTGAGGATTCAGTTTTATGAATTTGATTTCCTGTCACGCTCAAAGAACTATAGCTAGGTTTTCAATCAAGTTCACAGTATGTTGAATTAAAGACAGGATTGATGTTCTCAAAATCATGAGCTGTGTACTTTGAACAGTTACTATAAGGAGCTGATTTTGTATTCAGTGGCATTCACCTTGCTTTCAGAATTCCAAAATGTGAAGAGCTAAGTAATCTGATAGAGAGAAAATTCAAAGAATTATAGGGTTTTCTGTTGTTTAACACTCACTGTTTTCAGAGAATTGCGCACAGGATAAGCGAATCTCAGTGGTAGATTTGTTTCAATATCGGTAAGGAAAAGGAGATTCAAGTACTGTAAACATTAGCAGAGTGGTCAGTGTAGCCTTGACCATTGGTGGAAGTGAGAAGGTGGAAGACAAGGCCAAGGAAAAAGTAAACTATTCAAATGAATTCCTCAGACTGCTTCCTGGTTCGACTCAGAACAAAAGAGCAAATGCAAATGTTCTCATTAATAATTATCGAGATATACAAGATGCCGACACTCCAGGAACAAAAATTTTTCACTTTTCAATTATTTTTATAAGAATTCTGATAAGGCTATTCCAGTATCAAACCCTTGGACCTGTGGTTTAGCCAGATTAATTATTCCTGATGTCTACGTAGATGTAGACTTGTTCCTAGAC
>MU223765.1:764215-801002 GCA_018584345.1 Thuja plicata
AGCCATGATCTCCTTACACACAATTCAAGATGCCGACACATCAACATTATTTGCAAGAAATACATTTTACAAAATAAATAATAAGAATAGGAATTATCCAAGGTTGAGACACCTTATTCCTAACAAGGTGGAGCTGGTAGCCAACCTTTAGGTGTCTTTATAAAGGAAAATAAGGCAGACACTAAGTATGTTAAAAAAAAAGGACCTAGTGAAAGTGTAAATAAACACAAGGTCAAGATTGTTACAAAAGCCGTAGAGCCAAATGTTGTTCAAGAGTTAGTTCAAAAGGAACAAAATGATGTTATTATTGACAAATCAAAGTGTTTAGATATGAGATATACTCCAGTAGACATGGGTCAGTGCCTTTCCCAGATGACAGTTAAGGTGCCATTTTTAGAAATGATGAGGATCAAAGAACATAAAGAAAAGTAATGTCATTATTAAATAGTGTCCCTACAATAAAGGTTCAGAGTCCAGTGGAGGTTTCTAAGAATCCAACTACCAAGGGAAATGAATTAGAGGTGTTGACATCTGAAATTCCTCAAATATTCCTAAATGCAACTTTTTCTCCAAAAGTTGTTGACCCATTTTTTCTCTCATTGATAATTAATGATAAAATGCTCAAGAATTGTATGATTAATTTAGGAGCCTCAAATATAGTTATGCCAATTGAAATCATGAAGGCAATGGGGCTACAAGTTGATACACCTCATGGCATGTAGAGCTATGGATTCTAGAGAGGTCCCTGTAATTGGAACTATTGAGGCTATGCCTTATAGACTAGCAGTTTGTTCTTATGTAGTGATGACAATGAATGTTCTTGTGGTTGACATACCACATCATTATGGCATGTTGTTATCAAGGAAATGGAGTGCTTCAATGGGTGGTATTATACAAAATGATTTATCATATGCTACTTTCAAAATTGCTAGAGAAAATGTCAATGTCTTGAGGGAGAGCCGAACTCCCCATATGATAGAAAAATATGAGGATACTCATGTAAACTGTTGCATTGACATAGACATGGAAAATTTTAGAATGCAAAAAGATGAACATAAAAATCAAGAAGCTGACCCTTTAAACAGAGAATTAATCTTGCATGAAGATGGACTATGGAAAATGTACTTTGATGGTGCTTGCTCCAAAAAAGGATCAGGGGTAGGAGTATTGTTGATATCTCCATCAGGTACAACTTTTAAATACTCATTTTTGTTAGACTTCCAATGTACAAACAATACTATAGAGTATGAGGCTTTATTCTTAGGACTTGAAATCACTATCAAACATGGTATAAAATGTTTAAAGGTTTATGGTGACTCTGAGTTGGTGGTAGCACAAGTCAGATCTAAATATCCTGTGAAGAATGATATATTGAAAATGTACAAACATGCTATTTGGGATCAAATTGAGATGTTTGATGCTTTTAATATAAATTGGATAGAGAGGTCAAAAAATATTATGGCTGATTTTTTAGCAAATGTGGCTATGAAAAATGATGATTTGACCTTACATGGAGTATCAATACTTGAAGTTAAAACAAGACCAGTTGTTCTAGACAACATATACAACTAGTAGGTGTTCCAGGATGATCAAGATTTTTTAAGGCTCATGCAATGTTTAGATCATTATGAGAACCAAAGTATAGATTGTGGTTCCTTACTGGAACATAATGATGGAAAGGATTATATCTTTGGAAATGAAGTTGTCCCATTAAGTTCTAATCAGATTCCTAGGGGTTTGGTTGAACTTAAGGCATTGTTTATAACTCAGCAAAATGATACATCCAAGTTGAGCAATGCCAATGTTGAGGATCTAGAAGAAATAAAATTAGGATCTGAAAATAATCCTCAAATAGTTTATATTGGAAAAGGTTTGGATTCTCATATAAGAATAAATCTGATCAAGCTACTGAGAAAATACAAACATGTCTTTGCTTGGTCATATGACGACTAGAAAGCATATAGAGAAGACCTTTTTCAGCATGAAATTCCTTTGAAATTAGATGTCAAGCAATTCAGGCAGAAGAAAAGACCTATTAATCCCTTGTTGGCTCCCAAGATGCAGCAAGAGTTGATGAAACTCAAAGATACTGAGATAATCCAGCCCATTAGACATTCAACATGGGTGTCAAATCTAGTGCCAGTTAGAAATAAAAATGGTGACCTCAGACTATGTGTTGATTTCAGAAACCTCAATATTGCTTCACTGAAAGATAACTATTCATTGCCAAATATGGAAGCAATGTTGCATAAGGTGACTGGTTGTGAATTGTTGTCCATGATGGATGGTTTTTCAAGTTACAACCAGGTTTTAGTTAAAGAAAGAGAGCAGTATAAAATTGCATTTACTACTCCTTGGGGAACATATGTGTATATCAAAATGCTTTTTGGATTAATAAATGTAGGAGAAACTTTTCAAAGAGCCATGGATGTTTCTTTCAAGGAGTTTATAGATCTATTCATGGTTATTTATCAGGATGACTTGACTGCATATTCCAAGAAGGCTATTGATCATTGTGACCGCCTGGGTAAGATTTTTAACAAAGCATTGGAATATGGTGTTTCATTGAACCCTAAGAAGTCTAACTTTGCAGTCAAAGAGGGAAAGTTGCTTCAACATATAGTGTCCAGGGAAGGGGTAAGGATAGACCCTGAGAGAGTGGAAGAAATTCAAAGAGTAATTGCTCCAAAAAATTTAAAAGGTGTTCAATCTTTCTTAGGAAAGATAAATTTTGTTAGAAGGTTTATAGTCAATTTTGCAGAAATTGTTAAGCCCATTGTAAAATTGCTAAAGAAAGATGCTAAGTTTCTTTGGAATGAGGAAGCTCAACAAGCATTTGAAAGAATTAAAGAGGCAGTGCAAGAGGCTCCAGTTTTGAAATCTCTAGATTACACTAAGCCTTTCTCTTTGTTTTCATTTGCCTCATTTCATACTATTGCTACCATATTGCTTCAAAAGGATGAACATGGATTTGAACATCCCATAGCTTTTTACAGTAGATCCTTGCAGGCTGCAGAGCTTAACTATGAAATAATGGAAAAGTAGGCTTATGCATTGGTAAAGGCTATAAAATATTTTAGGCCCTACTTGGTTTGTGCTAAGGTGTAGGCCTATGTTCCTCATTCAACAGTAAAAGATATCCTTACACAGTCAAAGGTTACTGGTAAGAGATGTAAGTGGATTACAAAAATTCAAGAATTCAATCTTGAAACCAATATCACCAAATTAATAAGAGGACAGGGCCTGGAAAAACTTATGACAGAAGAGAATCTAGATTTAGTGCAGCTAAACTAGATAGAAACACATGACCAAGCTATTACTAGTATAGAAAGGCAACCATATTATGCTGATATTGTTTTCTTTCTCAAAAGTGCTAAGTGCCCTAATCATTTGTCTAAAAATCAAAAGAGGAGTTTGAAATTACAAACTCAAAGGTATATTCTAATCCAAGGGGATTTGTTTTGGAAAGATAAGAATGGTATACTATTGTTGTGCCTTGACAAACACCAAGCTGAGAAATTTTTGACTGAGATGCATGAAGGGGAATGTGGTGGTCACTTTTCTGCTAAGACCACTGCCCATAAGATTTTGAGGTCAGGATATTATTGGCCTACCTTGTTCAAGGATACATATATTCATGTCATGAAATGTCAACCATGTCAGAGGTTTTCCAACAAATTAAAATTTGCAGGTGCTCTGTTGCTGAATCTAGTGAGCACTGAGGCTCCTTTTACTATGTGGGGTATTGATTTTATTGGTGAATTTTAAGAGAAATCTAGTGAAGGACATAGTTGGATATTGGTGGCCACTAATTATTTTACTAAATGGATTGAAGCTATCCCTACCAGGAGAGAAACAAGTAAGGTGGTTACTGAGTTTCTCATGGATAACATTTTAACCAGGTTTTGTGTGCCTAGTAAATTAGTGATGGATAATGCTATGAGTTTTAGATCGGAATAAATGACAAGTTTATGTGAAAGGTATGGGATTACAATATCATACGTATCCCCATATCACCCATAGGCTAATGGAAAAGTTGAGTCTAGCAACAAAATCATATTGAAGATATTGAAAAGGACTCTGGAACAAAATAAGAAAACATGGCATACAAAGTTGAAATTAGCTCTTTGGGCTAATAGGATAACACTTAAGAAGACAACTGGTAAGTCTCCTTTCGAATTGGTAGATGGTTTACAAGCAAGGTTTCCAATGAATAATTTACTACCTGTTTACCAATTCATACAAGAATAATATTTAGATATCTCTGACCCAATGCAAGATAGGATGATACAGCTGATGGAATTAGATGAAACAAGGAGAGATAGTCAGAGGGAGAGCATAAGGTTACAATAAAAAATGAAGTATTTGTTTGACAAAAAGGCTACTAACAGAAAGTTTTAGGCTGGTGATTTGGTTCTCCAATGGAATGCAAGGGCAGAAGATAGAGGTAAGCATAAGAAATTTGAGTCTTTATGGATAGGACCTTATATAATCTCAGAACATTTTGGCAAAGACTCATATTTGTTGAAAAATATGGAGGGAGAAAGTTTTGAGTTGCCAGTGCATGGGCAATTTTTGAAGCCTTTCTTCAAGTAAAAATCAAAGCAGTGCACAAGTAAATATGTATCATATGTAGTCTTTCCTTCCCCTATTTGTAAGTTCTGTAAATATTTCCCTTCTGTTTTTGGTGTTCTGCTCCATTTTTGTGGTAGTCTGCAACCAGATATTCTGTGGCTCTTTGTCATAAACCATGTTTAGCCAATCCTCATCAGAGCCATTGTTGGTTGTATTCTAGGTTTTGGCTGGTTTCCCTAAGCCTTGTGGTCTTCCCTCTCTGATTATGTGTTTAATTCAGAAGTCTCTCACTCCTTTTTCCTTATCCCTATCAAAGTTTTCAGGTTTTCAAGTCTGAACCTCTAAAAAATGTGCAAAAACCTTTAAACCTTGAGGTCTTATTCAGTGTTCAAATTTGAAAAGAAACCCTTAGGTCTTTTTTGCTTATGTTTCACAGTTACCTTTTTGCTTCACTTACGTCATGTGTTATATTCTGATCGCTTAGTGGCTTAACCTGAATGACATATTCCTTTTTCCTCCCAGACTTAGTGATTAGCCTATGTTGCATGGTCTCATGCAACATTAGAACATTCCTTTATCATTCCTAGACTTCATGATTTACTTTGTATCACATGGTTGCAGGATCATTAACAGGCCAGAAATATATGAAGGGGCCCAGAGACAGGTCAGGAGGTCACAATAAATTTTTAGTAGTCAAGGGTCTATCACAAGACATTACGATCTATTTGTGTCGCACAATCGTTAAATGGGTCTGAGGTTAAGTATGATGTGAAAGCTTTAGTCGCGTAGTCTCCAGAAAGGATGCCAGTTAAGTTAAATCTTCTAAGACCTTGCGACTAACCTTTTATGGTTTGGGATAAAGCACAGTCAGGTTGTCACCAGATAACTCAGCTTTCAATACATGATGAGACATGTGTCAAGAGGTAAGTGGATTTCAAAGAATGATTTCTTAAAGGTAAAAATTCATTCATTGACTATGAGACTCACTAAGGGCTTCTATTTGTCACAAAGTCTCAGAAGATTTTAAAGGTATAAGTGATTTCTTGGTGATTAAGTGACAGCTATTAGATGAAGTCATTAAAGATCCTACGGTGGTCACCAAGTCTAAGAATAAAAGAGCCTAAAGAGAAAATTCCTCGTGACTCAATGGCTAAGGGTATGTCATGAGGTTGTCAGATAAAGTAAAGGGAAAGATACCTGTCGCGTGGTCTCAAGAATTTTTAACACTTACTATTTGAATTTTGCGATCGGGCGACTAAGGGCAATCACGCAGTCTGGCAAAGGAAAGATGACATTTGGTGACTGAGAGATAATGACAAAAGTTAATAGTGACAGTTAATCGCATAGTCTCAGAAAAGAATGTAGGTTAGTGATAACCATTGGTGACTTTGATTTCCTCATTGTTACGTGATCGCCAAATAATGACTGTGGTTAGCAAAAGTAAAGAAATTTGTGTAGTCACTATGTCTCCAGAGAATTCATGGGTTAAGGATTGGGGTCAGCGACAGAGAAATTATATGTAGTCGCATGGTCGCTTGATACCAAATTTTGAGAAAAGGCACCAGTATCAAATATGATAGTGTGAATCATTCATCAACCAATCATAGGCTTAGATTTTGATTACTGTGCAGAAAAGGGTAGCTGAGATGTATGACAGTTGGCCAATCCTAGGAAGACATGTCAGCTCATTTGAATTTTGTAAGGTTTTTTTGAGGATTTAGTTTTATGAATTTGATTTCCTGTCATGCTCAAAGAACTACAACTAGGTTTTCAATCAAGTTCACAGTATGTTGAATTAAAGATAGAATTGATGTTCTCAAAATCATGAGCTATGTACTTCGAACGGTTACTATAAGGAGCTGATTGTGTATGCAGTCGCATTCACCTTGCTTTTGAAATTCCAAAATGTGAAGAGCTAAGTAATCTGATAGAGAGAAAATTCAAAGAACTGCAAGGTTTTCTATTGTTTAATGCTCATTGTTTTCAGAGAATTGTGCACAGGACAGTAAGAAAATATCAATGGTAGATTTGTTTCAATATCGGTAAATAAAAGGAGATTCAAGTACTATAAACATGAGCAGAGTGGTTAGTGTAGCCTTGACCAGTGGTGGAAGTGAGAAGGTGGAAGATGAGGCCAAGGGAAAAGTAAATTATTCAGATGAATTCCTCATACTACTTCCTAGTTTGACTCAGAACAAAAGAGAAAATGCAAATGTGCTCATTGATGACTATTGAGACATATGAGATGGAGACACTCTAGGAACAACATGTTTTTCACTTTTCAATTATTTTTATAAGAATTCTGATAAGGCTATTCCAGTATCAAACCCTTGGACCTGTGGTTTAGCCAGATTAATTATTCCTGATGTCTACGTAGATGTAGACTTGTTCCTAGACCTGGCCAGTCATTATGATGTTTTGTCCAAAACAATCAAAAGGAATGATGGCACTACCCTACTGATACTAAATAGAAATTCATTCATGCAAGCCTTTGGCTTATACAACACTATGTCTACCAGAATTGACATGACAAAGTAGCAACAGAGATATATTTTGAAGCCTGGAATTGCTAGAGGCCAGTTGTTGAAACATATACTGAAAGAAGTGAGGAAATATTTAGATCCTATGTCTAGGACCAGCCCATATTATTACAAGGATTTACACTTCTACATCAAGTATGTTGCCTATGCCCTATGTAGAGTGCTAGGGATAGATGGTGATGCAGAGAAGATCAGTGCAGGCATTTTGATGATGGTGTTGGAGCTACAAGAGGTCCACTCCAATACTAGTTATGATTACATTCAGCATATCATTGATGCAATGCATGAGGGTTTCATTGCAACTCAGAAGAAGATGAAAGACCCCAAGGAGAAGGAGCCCAAGTTTTTACACTACTCCATTCTTATGCATCTCCTATTGCATTTCAATTTTGTAATCATGGATATGGGTAATTTAGCCCCTCAGAGATTTTACCAAGAGGGACTAAATCCTATCCAATTTTGGGTGAGGGTTTGGAATTACACGTCCAAGGACTGTGATTATTGTTATCATTAAGGCTAACTGTTTATGATTAAGGTTAAGTATTTTCATATTGTAACTAATATTTTAATATGGATATGACGTAACTTCTCTTTGCCTCAAGTGCACATATATATGGTTTACATCTTTTTTTAGAATATTTCTTCATGTTTATGGCTCAGGTGAGCCCCAATCTACTATCAATCACATGATTTAATGTATAGTGTTTTATTGGTTGTTCCATTTGTTCCTTGACCTTGACTATGGATTGACTATCATTTTCAATCTTGAGCGTGGCTTCATACTGGTGGTACCCTAAATTTTGAGAATTAGAAGTCCCAATCCATTATCAAGAATCAAGTTTCTCCATACAAAAAAAATTAAAGGAAGGAATCTTTATTACACAAATAAATAGAACTAACTAATCGAAGCCTTCAGAAAATTCTGGAATTTCAACGTGCTACAAAGATGATGCCAACAAAGGCTGAAGGTGGTCAAATTTTAAAAATCTAAAACCAACCCAGTTCGGGAAATCAAATTTCCTATCTCTAGAAAAAATCTTAACTTTTCACAATGTGTTTTGGATTTTCAACTTGTTAGGGATTTTTCTTGTATGAACCACAGTGCTTGAAATGACTACTTAAACACCATTCCTTCTAATACTGATTCAGAGACAAGAAAAGCCTAATTGCTAAGGACTAGATAAGATCCTTCTTCATTTTTGAGCTCCACATATACTCAGGCAGGTTTTACCTTTTATGATTGTTTTTTACATAGTATGCTATAGTGTGGACACTGATTTGTTATGTATCTTTGTTAAACCAACTTATAAATCACCTTGCAAATGACCAAGCATAATCAGATACAAGATTCAACCATACAAACCATGATTGTAAATATAACAAGAATCAATGATCCAAGGATTTTCATCCTTCTTCCTTTTATTGTAGGAGGGATAACCTAATGATTCACTCTCCAAGGAATTCACAGAACAAGAATCCAAGGAATCAGCAGAACAAGAATCCCATTGACAATTTTGCAACTGCTTAGGCCATGTGACTACACAGATAGGTGGGAAGGCAAGCATAATTGGGTTGATTTCTTCTTGGAAGAAAATTATAAAATCATCAGAGTATATGGGTGTATTCACCCACCTCATCTCTTACCATATTATGTACCAACAAGAGTGGCTGCTATGGAGTTTATATGGCAGCTATTGTTGACAGACAATGAGCATTTTGTGCCACACAAGAAGGGGACTCTAACCCCTAGGAAATTTAGAATTTTTAACTTTACAATTGGAAAAGGTGCTATTGATGTAGTGGGTCAATGGTTGGAAGGATGCAGAATGGGGGTAGCCCCTTATAGATATATTGACCCAAAAGGTTTTATGGTGGGGGTGAGAAAATTGTATACTCCTACAATCCCCAATACTAATGTTCACTATGAATGCATAGAGGAAGATGCAACAAGAAACATCTTGGATGAAGATGATATTTAGACAAGGAGATTAAGGATTCAAGAACTCTTAAATCTTGAGAGACAAATAAAGAGAAATGGGATGGATTTTGGGGGTTTTTACCCTGATCTCCCATATTTTGACAATATTAAAACCGTGATAGACAACTATTATGTGCTCATAGAAAAACTTGATACTGTTCTTGACAAAAAAAGTTCCCAAGGACCTGATCATTCGGAATCTAAATATGGTAGTAGTAGTGACAGTGATTATGCACGTCCTACTAGGTATGCTACACCACAACAAGATATTGCTGAAGTGCCATAGCTACAAAGAACAAAGGGCCACATTGTGGATTTGACAATAGTGACACAACCTGATGATGTGGATCCTACTGTTAAGAGGAAAAAATTAGAAATAGGCCAGCCTTCAATTGAAGGGAAAAATAAGAAAAAGGATAAGGCTAAAGCCCTAGTACCTGGAAATAGGTTATATGATCATAACCTGAGAAAATAAATTAGGGAGGGAAAGAAGCAATAGCCTGATTTGGAGGATGAGGTTGAAATGCCTCTTAAGGCCTGTGTTCATGAAATACTAATTCATCAACAAGAATTTTTGAATGATGACAAATTTGTAAAAAATGAGGAGTTTAAAGACTTCCTGAGATGGTATAAGAAAGAGAAAATAAGAGCTCAACTAATAGTTGATGGTAAGGAGACCATAACAAATGAGGCATTGGTGGCTTTGCAAACTTATGATCCTGAAAGTGAGGACATCTCACCAGAGGATGCTAGGAAATTGGTGCTAGGCAGTAGAATATTATTGGCTGAGGGCTGGGATTTAGCATCTTCCTTCATAATTGACCAAATTAGAAAACAACCAGATCTCAAAATGCCTAGTGAAGCTCAGATGGGAGATGTGATAAAAGGATTTGGGTATAGCCCAAAGTCTCAGGCCTTTGCAATGTGGAGCCTGTGCCCAAAAGATCAAAAGCCCCAAGTGGTAAACATCCAGGAAAATATGGTGGGTAGTCAAATGGTGTGGACAATGCAAAATACAGGGGATTTGGAGATATCCCAAATCATGACACATTGGGCTCACTTGAATGATGACAAAACTAAACAATTGTCTGATAAGTGTAGCACATTGCTATAAGAGACTAGTGCATTGGCAAAAGATAGAGAATTATGCCGAATACAAGTACACCAACAAGATTAGGTGATAAAGAGATTAATGAAAGAATTGGAAGAGAAGCCTGAGGTGATGTATGTACCTATGAAACCACAACCCTTGAAAATTGAAGACAAGCCAAAGTCTGAAGATGTGGTTGAGGAAAAGGCTAAGGAAGACAAATGAAATGCAATTTCTTTAAGAGCATTAAGAGGAGTGTTACAACATAGAATTGAAATTCTGAAAGATAAAACTGATGTTGTACTCAATGCATACAACAAGTTGCCAGCTTTGCATACAGAGGTGATGGGGCATCTGACTATCCTATACCCCTATTTTACTAAGTGGTCTACTAAGGTACAATTATTTGAGAAGCTAGCATCTTTTCAAGCCTTGAGATCAGATTTACCAGAAATAGTGACAGAAGTTGAAGATGAGATCAAAAGAGTTAATATTGCTCTCTCATTTTTTAAAAGCAAATTGAATCAAATTGAGGTAAAATTAAGCCTCTTTTCTGATAATTTTAATAGATTTATTCCTTCCTTAAGGGGAGATGATGATCAAGTAAAGGCCTTAGATGCATAGAGGAGTGAATTTGACAGCAAAATGCCTAGTGATGAGGCATTTATTTTAGGGACAGATGTGGATGTAGAAGGGTTCAATAAGATATTGGATGAAGCTTCCAAGGTAGAAACTGACATCAACAAGTTTCCAATAGATGTCAAGAATATCACTGATGCAAGATGGGATAGACAAAAGGTCTAGATACAGAGTACTCCAGACTTAAAGTGGCCATCAGATGATGAAGTGAAAGCATGGGAGTTGATGTCCACACCCAAGAGAAAGAAACCAGTAGTTGAAGAAGAAATCTTGGATGGTGAGTAAGGGTGACTACTTGGAACCTCACTATTGAAGATGAAGAGGATAGTTATTGAAAAAGGAGTATGTAGGTGAATCTAAAAGAACGGTCATCCAAAATTGACATAACCACTATCATCTACTATGTATACTATCAGATTCAAGTTGCTAGATCAAGAGAAGTACAAAGAATATTTGTTTCCATCTTTTTGACTTGTTCATTCCACCGCTTCTTCTCTCTTTCTTTCTTTTTTGTCTCTTCTGTAGTTTTAGGGTTAGGTTTTCTCAGACCATCCGAAGCTTGTAGCATCCTTTTGAAAAGGATTCCAAGATGGTTGAAGACCTATATATAGAAGAGAGTTGTATTTTAAAGGAGGATGAAAATATATTGTAAAAATCAGTCTTTCTAAATCCGTGTCTGTGTTCTTTCAATCTTCAAAGTTTTTTCATGTATGAAAGAAGGATTACATCAATAAAATACGGTGCAATTTTACTCTTCTCTGTTGTTGTCTCTTTATTTCCTATGTATTCTTTTTTATGCTTAATATTGTAAGGCACTCTAAAGCATTTTGGTTACAAGGTGGCTATCTAATTACTTGCATGTTTCTTTCGTGCAAAGAACTAAGTTTTGTGAGTGGTTTTAGGAAGCATATCAATATTTAAAGATTTGATACACTATTTTAGAGGTAATTAGATAATTTGTAAGGAAACTTATCCTATTTACATGTAGGTTGTAAGGCAGCTTACAGTGTTTTGTTTTTGTGAGACTTCAAGCTTTTGACTCTGTAACCCAAAGGATAGGCACTGATCTAGGTCTGGGTCTGATAATCTATCATCATCTAAGTTTTCAAAACATTCAAAGGTATTTCAAACATGCTTGTTACTAAAATATATGAGCTGAACTCATCAAGGGCTTATGTTAGCAGGACAGTGTCCACTTTGTTGATTCTTTAGAGAGTGAATCATTAGGTATCCCTCCTAAAGACAAAAAGAAGAAGGATGCAAATCCTTGTCTCATTGGTTTATGTTCTCAAAACCATAGCCTGACTTATACTACTCTGTTTTAAGTTAATCATTGCAATCTCTAAAGTGTTCTATAAGTTGTTACAGTGAGGTTTTAGGTACATAACCAGTGAATGAAGCAATCCACCAAATACATAGGCTGAGATATCAGTAATCTTTAAAAGGTAAAACCTGCCTGAGTCTATGGAGCTCAAAAATGAAGAAGGATATTATCCAATCCTTAGAAATTAGCCTTTCTCTTTCCTAAAAGAGGTTGCATTCAAGTATACAAGGTATACTATCATCATCAAGTAAGTGTTGCAAGAAAAAGTGCTAACAAAGAGAATAAAAAAGGGCTCTTCTTCCTCAAAAAACCAGAAAAAAACCCACATCAAAATATTAGATACTGAGAAGGATATAGAGGACGAGAGCTCTAAGGACAGTGACAGAAAAAAGAAAAAGGGTAAATTTAATCCTAAGGGTAAGAATATGACTCTTGTGGAGGAAATAAAGACTAAAAAGGAGACCGAGGATGATGATAAGGGGGCTAAACCCAAATCTGGTGGTAAGAAAAGAAAGAGGGAAGATATCAAAACCTGCAAAGGGAAAAATTCCAGCAAGCTGAAAATCATGGTTTCCTCGGATGAGGAGGAAGACAAGGAGAAGGATGAGGGTAAAGATGATACAAACCCCACTGAGAGCATGTATAATAAAGAACAGAAGGAGGATTCTGGGAAGGGTCTTGAAGATAAAAACATTGGGAAAGAGGATACCCATCACAATGATGACACAGGTAATACTTTTGAACCTGAGGATTTAGACCATTGTAAAGTGTGCATTACTGATTTTGCTGGTGTAATTAGAAAAATTTTAGGTGATAATGCTGAATTGAAGAATCAAATTGAGGGTATGAGGGGGGAAATGAACATTTTAAAATGTGTTGGTCTTTAGGAGAAATCTATGGTTGAGTGTCTGGGGGAAATGAAAGAGGTTGTTGGAAATTTAGAAGCATAGGTTGATTTGGTGAACAGAGTCACCAATCTGGAAAGAAGTTCAAATATTTGGAGGATAGAGCTACTGAAGATGATAGTGTTAGGCAGATAAACAACCTAAAAGCCAAGGTGGAAAAGCTGGAGGACACGGTTCGTAAGATTGGGGATCATTCTCTAAAGATTCTAAAATCTTATACATGGAAGGCCAAGAGCTTAATGGAGAAGTTGGAGTAGGATACTGGCAATAAGGATAGCCATGTTGTCAAGGAGCTGGTTGGTCTGGGAATCCACACTAGGGCTAGCACCAAAAAGGTGAGCCCAAGGGAGGAAAAAGAGAAGGAAAAAAGGTGACCTCAAAAACACTATCAATTAGATGGAGGTTATGGTGATTCAAGCCCGAGATATGGTTGGTGGCATGTAGCTATCTCTTCTTGGCCCTTCCCTTTTTTGTGTTTTCCCTATTTTTTCTTGTTTATCTTTTGGACTGTTGCTAGCTTGTTTGTCTGCTATATTTTTTTGTCGGCTGCCCTTTTTTGGTGCTGAGGCACAGTTGTTGCTATACTTTATCTTAATATTTGTATAACTCTATTTAAAGGTTTTGGGTCCTTGTAAAACCTATTTTTACTTAATCAAAACATATGCAAGTAATATCCTTACACCTTCAAGTTTGGCCATAGGTGCAAATGTTTCACCATAGTCCAAGCCTTACTCTTTCTCATATCCTTTCCACACCAATATTGCCTTGTTCCTTACCACTTCGCCTTTTTCATTCATCTTATTTTTGAAAATCCACTTAGTAATAACAACATTCTTGTCCACCAGTCTGGGCACTAATGTCTAGGTATTATTCTTCTCAATCCGCTCCAATTATTCTTCCATATATTTCACCCAATATTTAAATTTCAATTCATATTTAGATGTTTTAGGATCACGAGAGTGATTCAACTTTACATATTTAGGCAATACTGGTTCAATTCTAGGAGGTTACATTTACATTTTAATTCATTATTCTCCATAATATGTAGTGAACACATGTGAAGTAATGTTACTTCCTCTATCAGATCTAAGACAATTCAGGGTCTTATCAGTCTCCGTCTGCACTCTAGAATTTGTGAATCTTAAACTTGCAAAAATATTTAAATTTGTATCTTAGAAATATAACCCACATAATTCTAGAATATTAATCAACAAGCAACATAAAATATTTACCACCATTGTAACTTTGAGTTCTCATTAGACCTCACAGTTTGGTATGAACCAAATCCAAAATATTTTTTGAAGAATAATTTTTACTGAAGAAACTAGACTTAGTTAACTTTCCAAGTTGACATTCTTTGCACATTACATTGTCTGGTTTCACTATGTTAGGAAAACCTCTCACTATATTCATCTTACTAGATTTGATTAGGTTATCAAATTTTACATGAAAACTTCTCTTATACCATAACCAACAATCTTAAACCTTAGCAACCAAACAACTCTTTGTAGAAAAATTCAGATGGAACAAGTTACCTCTAATTTGTTTAATAGTAGGAATTAGTTCCCCTGATTTCCCAATAATTATGCATTTACCTCCATTGAAATCCATTCTAAAATGTTTATTATTCAACTATGCAATGCTTAACGAATTTTATCTCAGATCATCAACCTAGTAAATATCGTCACAATTTTGTTTATCATTCAAAGTATTAGATCCTTTACCTTTTACCAAACAAGGACCATCATTCCCAAATCTTAATGAACCTCCATCATATTATTCAAGCTTTATTTATTTTCTTTTATCACCAGTTATGTAATGAGTGCATCCACTATCAATAATCTAGTTACCGCTGTGATTCCTATTAGAAACCAAATCTTTCTCACCTTCTTCTAAGGGTTCTTCCTTTACTACAAAAAACACAATTTCCTCTTCATCTCTACCATCAGATTCCTCATCAGTAATACTTTCCTCAGCTAGGTAAGATGCTTTCCTGTGTTTATCCTTGAATATTCTTGGCTTTTCCTTCTTTTCACTGTCAGGGAATCTAGAAGAAATATGACCAATTTTTTTTACATCCAAAGGACTTCAAAGGTAGCTTACCCTTATATTTACCTTTTCCTCTAGGCATTCTTCTAGGAAATAATGCTTCCATTTCTTCACGTTCCCTTTCTTCAGATAGGATAGATTCATAATCATTAAAGTAGCATGTTAAAGAACTATTAGATATCTCATTTCCTTCCCTAGATGGTGCAAGATTCAATAATGACTTGAAACAAGATTCAAATTTTGGCATCCTATTATCATAATTTCTTAACTAAAATGTAGTTAGTTTCCCTATTAATGCTTCAGAGTAACAATAAAATTTCATAGAGATTTAAGCTCTTTAATATGTGTAACCCTAATAAAATACTAAGGAAATAGAGTTCTTAACATTTTTCTTACCACATCCTCCTTGGTAAGATTACCACCAGCACCATAGATAACCACAACAACTTCTTTGATTCTCTGTGTGTATTACTGAATGTTCTCATTTCCTTGCATCCCCATATCATCATATTTTCCTTTCAAACTATCATCCTTTTCCTTGTGTACATGTGGATATCCAACATGGAAAGTCCTTAACTTCTCCCACATATCATTAGTAGTATCTATGTCTTTTACATTAATAAATTCTACATCGAAAAGAGTACTAGTAATGGCTTCCATAGTAGTAGTATGTTCCTTTCTTACCTTTAATTTATCTGTAGTCATGGTTCCTAAAGGGACATTATATCTTTTTACCACATGATCCCAATACTGATCACCAATACCTTTCAGGTAGAGCTTCATCTGACCACACTAAATTGAGTAGTTCTCTCTTGCAAATTTAGGACCTTCCTTTCTCATCATCTTCAGATCTTTACCCAAAGATATTAAGCTTCACCACAACATAGGACCAAAGATCTGGTACCAATTGTTAGTCATAAGATCAAAATACTAAGAGGGGTAGGGGTGATTCGGTAATATACCAAAGAATCCAATCTTTTTAACCTCTTACACTTAAACTACCATTAACAAGATTAACCATAGATTCAATAAATTAAAACCATAAAAATGCAAATCTATCCACACATTTAACAAATATATTTATCTCATGAAAACCAAAATAGGGGAAAAACCATGGTGGGGATTAGTACCCAGTAAATGATGTGCTCTTTTCAAGTAAACCCTGGGAGGAGTTCAACCCTGTTAGGAGTTTACAATAGCACTGTTAGCTGCTACCCAGTTAAGGGATTTTTCTTAGGCCTGTTAGAATGTTTACCCTATTAAGAGTAGCCTTGTTAGATGAATTTAAACAGTTTTCAAAGTGTCACCTTGTTAGAGGATTTACAAAAAAAAAAGTTAGGATCTACCTTGTTAAGGAATTTAATCTACTACAAAGGTTAGGGAACAACAAAAATAATGATCTATTAAATAGAAATACATCTTCTTAATTAGTTCCACTATAGCACACAATCTCTTCTCAATATACTTAAATCTTCCATGGATTTTTAGAAACTCATACTTTTCACCACATTTGTCTAGCACACAATAAAAATAGAATCAAAACATCACGCTCAAATCCAATGTGCCACATATCAAAATTTAATACACAAAAACATATTTCCAAGACCACATAGACGGATACAATGATTTACATAGGATGTTATGTCAAGGAGTCAAGGACATTTTGACCAAACACAAGATTCCAAAATAATCTTCTCCACTCACTAGCATCAAACAATGTGATGCCAGATCATCACCTCCAATCATAAAAACATGTTATGAGATCATGACTAAATCAACCGAATACATCATAACCTCAACATTGATTACCGATCAAAGATTTATCAACTGTCACTCAAGAACACAAACTCTGTAACCTGTTAACACCTTTGTCTCTTCTCACTAACCATCTATCCTTCACATTGGTCACTCAAATTAGTTTTAGTTGAAACTGTAGCATCTGAACACTATGGACCACCATATCTTGTGACCGTATCACAAGATATAACAAATAATTGACAAGACATTCAAATCATCTATAACTTGTCATTAACTATTTGATAATTTTCATTGTTTTACTTCAACTAATCATAACTTATACATAAAATCACTTCAACAGTAGTGTTCATGCATTAGACTTCTAGAGACATAACTTAGTCTCCCATAAAGATAGAAACCGCTGAAACTCATTACAACTCATCTTTCATCACGACTATGCTAGGAAACATAATAAGAACACAAAGTCAATAGTTGACATCAATGACAACATAACATCTCATCATCTTGTAATAAAATCTACATCATGACATCTCCAAATATTACTCACCATAACTGCATCAGATATGCCAATAGACAAAGCTAATTTCCAAGGTTAACTACCTAGATTTTGTTAGCATCATGATAGTTTTTTGGATGATAACTAAAGATCGATCATATGTAGATTCATAATTTGTTGTCATTTATGGAAACATATTTATTTAATAGGATTGGCCTGACCAATAAGATCTGTACATGATCAGTAAAGGAAGATATAGTTAACTATGTTGATCAATGTATAGGAGATCTTTAGAAAGAAAAATTCCAATCAGTGAAATTTGTAGCAGTCAAGTTGCAGAGAAAATTAGATGATGCGATCTTAGAGAAGAAATTAATATGGTATGAGGAACACATGGTTCTGGTCATGACAACTAATTGGATATTTTAAGTGGATTATATTTTTTATTTGGAAGACAGTGTACCTATTAGGTCATCAATTAGAATTTCATGATGAGTCTATTAAGGCGGTGGATCTAAGAAGCTCTATCATTTATGTTAATGTATATTATGTTTGGAGACAATGTGTTAGGTATGGTTGATGTTAATTTCAAGGAGAATGATAAGTATTTTGTGCTGACTTGTATGGAAATTTTTTAGGTCTTAAACCACTTGAGAACACAATATATAAGGAGATCTAAATCATATTATTTATTGTTGCGATCATCGTTAGGAATAATAAAAAATAGCAGAGAAAAGGAAAGAATCCAAGTGTGAGTGCATGAAAGGAATTTACCAAGTTCACCAAGAGAGATAGAGAGGAATTGCTACAAAGTATCAAGCCAAAAGATAACCAAAATGCTCCAAGAACCAAGACAGGAACTCAACGATTTGAATAGGGAAAAAGAAAGCAAAAACCCCATGTGAATAATATGAATATGGCTCAAGGCATAAATAATGAGAGAATAATCTCATTACAATATTACAAGAATGAGAGTGAGAGAAGAGAGAAGAAATCCAACTTAGAACCCCTATGAAAACCCTAGAACCCTAAGAAGTGTGTGAGAGCCATCTCTTAAGTAGAGATGAGTGGAGGAGTTTGCATGTAACTCCTATACTCTATGTGTGCCACATTCACATTTGGTGTGTGACATGTGTAGGAATCCTCTTAAGGAGGAATATCTAATTTCCTTATTAAAGGAATTAAAAATAATATGAAATGTCCTTTGTATATCTTTTAATTACATAGTTACCAAGGAAAGAATAATTCTAACATCCCCATTTAATCATTAGGTGGGGAGATGAGATCAATAGGTATGACACCCAAATTTTTATAATGATTTTGAGATGCTTGTTTTGAAAGAGACTTGAGGAGATTATCAATAGCTTGATCATCTTGTATTTCTTCAACTAGATTGGTGGAGCTTAAATGGTACATAGGAATGTTTTCTAAGTGGATAACACTTTGAAAATATAAATATATAATTGCTTGTGGAGGGGGGCCCAGATCTTCAAGTAACCATTGAAATTATTGAGATACATTTATTCATTTTGTATATTCATTTATAGTAGAAAATAGAGGTGGATCATGATCAACACCTCAGCCTGCAATAAGGCAAGAAAAATTAGTAGAGTGCTCATCATTGGGATCGCCTGGTGCTGGATTAGTAACACTTTGGAAAGACAAATCATATTGCAAATCATCAATCATATAATTAGGATTGTAATCTTTAGTTTCATAAAATAAATCTGTAACATATTCATCATAATATGAGACATCAAGAGGAGGAGAGCTACCATCATTAACCTCCAAAATAATAATAAGATTAGTACCACCATGATGAATTTCATCTTGATTAATGCACATATCCTGCAAAGTAACATTAATAAAGTTAGAGATAATTTCCTCTTCTTGTTCAAGAATATCATCAACATGAGAGAAAGGATAATCAAATTGCATTTCATCATAAGGTGAGAGAATATAATAATTTTGAGTAGGAAGATATTAATAAAGAGGGTTATTCCAAGACTAGCCTTCATCATAATATTCATCCCAAATAGTAGTATCATCATAGAGAGAATTATACATCCCATAACGAACAACAAATGCTTGACGAGCGTTATGATTATGAGAATTTTGAGTATTCAGATTAGATGAATTCTCATGTTTAAGTTTCTTAAAACAAGTATTGATCACATGACCATCTTTCCCACAATAATTAGAATGAGGTCTATTAGAATTGTTATGATAACAACTATTATGATTATGATTATTTGATCTATTATTATGAGATCTAGACATGAAAGCATGTTCATTAGATTTAATTGAGACAAATTGAATTAACTTAGCCTCTTCTTGACGTAAATTTTTTTGAAAGATAGCATAAGTCAATTAAGATGCTAACAAAGGAAGAGCTAATTGAGAATGAATACTGGTTATAAATATCTGAAATTGTATAGGAAGGAATTTTTAAAAATGATATGAATTAACCAAATTTTAGATAAAGTAACTCCTAAAATAGTTAATTGACTTTGAAACGAATCAAAATTAAGTAAAAACTCATCCATAGTAGAGAAATCCATACACCTGAGATCCTCCAATTGATCTTGGAGTTGAATCTTTCAAGATTCAGTTGCACCATCGAAGGTGTTTTTCAAAATAGTCCATGCTATGTGTGTTGTAATTATATGATGTGCCTAGTGACTGAGAGGGGGGGGGGGTGAATCAGGAACCAATAAAAATTAATACTTTTAATCCATAATTAGATTTACTTATTTTTTTACATGCATAAAACTTGAAAGTAAAAGAATCATAGAGAACACATAACACAATATTTGGTTACCTAAAAATATTCCAAAAGAAAGTAAAATTTGGGTGGGGATGATAGCCACAAGATTTAGTACTACCATATAAATTTAGACTGTTAGAGCTTACAATGACTAATTCTAATAGTCTGCCCTATTAGGAGCATAGAAAGGACTGTTAGGTCCACCTTGTTAAAGGATTTTGTACAATACAATAAGTAATGAAACTCTGTTAAGAGGTTTACAGAAAGGACTATTAGGTCCTTCTTGTTAAAGGATTTTTTTGATCCACCTATAAGAATGAATCAGTGAAGATATTCTCTATGCAATTGTGATTGCTGAATAAGATCCTTTTGAATAACTAATCACCTGACTGTGATAGATGAGACTGTGTTGTCCTGAATATTTCTGCACTTAACTCAAACTATCATTCGCATGCCTTATGCATAAATTCTCATAATTATCTCCTTATCTTCTACTATATTGGATAAAAATATCTTACATATATATCTTTATCCAACAAATAACTCTGTAAGTTGGCTTGCAATAAACAAAATTATATTTAACAATGTATGCAAAGTCGGCTTCAAAATGTCACTCGGGTCCAAAATACTAATTGGGTGATAAAATTTCACTCAGGCGATTTTGGTCACTTGAGCGATGCTTGGTCACTCAGGCGATGCTAAACACTTGGGTAACACTGAACACTCGGGTGACATTGATCACTCGGGAAACACTGGATGACTAAGTATTTTGACACTAATTGACAATATGTATTTCAATAAGGTCTACAATCTCTCCCTTTGGAATTAGTGACTAAAACATTTATCATTGAATTATGTATCTAATATGTAAAAAACCTCTCTTACTATCTACTCAGGTTTTGACTATGTTTCTTCTTCTCGGGTCCAATTGACTATATTTTTGTATTTTCCAAAATTATTTTTGTAAAGTATATTTTCTCCACTATTATTTGTACATGTGTTTCCTCAATGAATATTTATAGTAATATCTCCTTAATTGATTACTATACACTGATATTTCCCCCTTTTTTTTGACAAGAATGCCAAAAGTGATACGTACAAGGTTATCTCGAAGTAGGATAGGAAGTCACTATGTACATTCAAAATCTGAGACAGATTGTTGTCCCAATTTTCCTATAGCACCTTGATGATGTGCAGTTCAACTTGTAGCTCTACAGACAAGTCTATCATAAACTCAGCAACAAAGAAATTGTTGTCATGAATGAGTGTTTTAGCACGTGTTATGCATTTATGCATTCCATCCATGAATGGTAGGAGTTGACTCTAGATTGTTGTAAGTGATTCTCCGGTCCTTGATTCTTCTCTCAACAATTCAGCCTATAGCTCGGTGAGATACTTGATCTTCATGAAGCGAGCTAAACTAGTGCTCAAGTCAAGTGCTAACTGCCTTGAACTTTCCTTCATGTCTGCATCGATATTTACTAACTTGGTTTTAATCTCCATAGTAAAGTTAGAGGTGTCACTCAACTTTACAAATAGTTCTACCACATTTTCCATAGTAGTTTCTAGAGTGTTGATGATCTTTGTAAGATACACCTGGTCAATTGCAATCTTCTTTGCAATGTTTTCTAGAACCTTGTTCTTAAATTTGTTCTCTGCCTTCTCAAGTAACTTCTCCTAGCCATTCATATTAGTGTTGAACTTGTGGACAATGTCAACAAGTTGGTCCATTATTGAGTCACTCTCATTGACTTCAATCTGTAATGTATCTACAAATATGCTTTTGACATCTTCAAGTACTTTGTTCCTTTGTTTTTCCTTTCAGAGATTTTGTTGTGTATCTCTTTTCTTCCATAGTTCTCCTAGAATATCCATTTTCTCTACAGATAAGTTGGATAGATCCTAATTAGGAATCATAGTTTCTTTATCTACATCTATCTCAACAGTAATTACTATCTTTGTCTTAGGACATGGTGAAGGAACAATTTCCATACCTTTTCCTGCCTCATCTGTTGCTTAAGTATTCAATCCAATTAGGTCATTGACCTTTACCTTACCAATTGTTGGATCAACATTTACTGATGAATCAATACTAGTGGTAGGAATATCTACCTTGACTTTCTGTGACTTGGGTGTGCATGTCTCAGTAATAAGAGGAGCCTGTTGCTCACTCTTTTCCTATTCAGATGTGGATTCTACACCCTTGTCTTTTCTCAGAGGTACAATGTTTTGTATAGGAGATTGGTGTAATCATGCCATTACCTCAACTGCAATATTCTCTGTGTTGGACTCTCCAATACTCTATACCTTAGGTAGTGTATCATCATTTCCCTATGCTAGAGGGTTTGTACTTAGTACTTCTTCCTTCTCATTATCTTCTTCTATCTCAAATATTTATTTCCACACAAATGTGGCACAGTGAGCTACTTCTTCTATGTTCTTGTTCAATATTTAGAATGCCCTAAATCTAGGGGTGTGATTATTCTCATATTTCTTCAAGGAATATTTTACTTCTTTGCCTTCCATTGTAGGCATGACCTGCATCAATGTTTGTTCCCTTATGTCCTTTTTATTTTTCACTACATTCATCCAGGGAATAGATATTGCCTTGAATAGGTCTTCAGTCATATAACTCTTCAACTCAGAAGGGTCATATTTCCACTTGGCCATCTTCTCCACCACTGCTTGTTCAATATTATTCTTCTCTTCTTTAGTACTAGAAGCATAATTAAGTGTCTTCAAAGATCTCATGGATCTTCCTTCTCTAAGTTCTTTAATCTTATAATCAATTATGGGTGTTGGTTTGGCGAAGACCACAATATTATCTTCTTCATCTTCCTCATCATCACTTAGTATGAGTTTTCTCCTTGATCTCCTCAAGGTGACAAAAGGGGTAGTGCCTTTTGCCTTTTTCCATTTAGGTGTTGCCTTCCTCTTCTTCTGTGGAGGTTCAATATCAACTTCTCCCTTTTCTTCTCTAGATTCAACATAATCTATCTTAATTGTACCCTCTATTTTAATTGTATCCTCTTTACTCACAGAGATGGTAGAATATTCAGAGGTCTTTCCATACTTCTTCTTGAATGTATCAAGTCTATTCCTTCCTGTTATCAATATTTTAGGAATCTCAATTTCCAAAGATATCCTGCTCTTTGCTTCCTCATATGTTCCAAAGTAAGGTGCCTTTGGATTGTCAAGTTCATTCACAAGAGGCTCTATGATATCCTTTGTTTCATCATTGTCGACTTCTTATGGCAGGGTTTTTACCCATACAACCCTAGGCTTTACTACTTGTATATAGAATTTATCACAATCAACAAGAAAACTAATTTCATCTTTATACTTCTGAACTAGCTGTTTAGGAATTCTATATCTACTATGCATCTTATATTTGAAACTCTCAAAGTATCCATCCATAATTCTATCAAAATTATCTCCTAACTCAGCTATGAATTCTTTAATTTGATGGATGACTGGTCTATCCTTCTTCTATGCTACTGTTCCTTTGGAGGGAAAGAACTTCTCAACATAAAAAAGTATGCAGATTAGAAGAGAACCAAACTTACATGAATTGGTTTTGGATAATCAGATTCTCTCCATATTCTTTCTCAACTGAGTGAGTTGCAATTGTGCTAGGTCAAATACCAGATTCTTATTCACTACTTTGTAAGCTAGGTCAACAGCTTCACAAGAAACATTGTTGGGTCAGCTCGAGCTGTATTTCTTGTGAGCTATGATATGAATGCCAAATTTCAACTCCAAATCAATTACTCCATTAAGTCTCATGCCTCTATCATCCCACTCGGCAAGAGTTAAATTAGCTAGTTCATCCCTAGAAAGGGTTTTGGTAGCTTTTGGCTTATCTAGCATAAGAAATCTGGTGACATGGTAAATTATCTACTTGGTGATCTTCAAAAAATGTTCCAACCATAGTTGCATGTTGTGGACACGACTGAGAACATATCTCATCCATTTAGTCTAGAAATCCTTTGGTATGTGCATGATGTATGTAAAACCCTTGGTTTTTAGGTGCTTATGATCACGCTTTAGACTCCCATTGACACATAAATTACCGTATGCCTAGTTCATCTCTCTGGTTGTAAGCTCTTATATATTACAGTGGTAGAAGCTACTAATGTCATTAACACATAACACTCTTGGAGGTATAAGGGAATGAGCTCCCATTGGTTCTATCTCCTTTGCAACTTCCAGATAAAGCTTCAACACTGGAGGATCACAAATTGCATTCCTTACTTGCATTTCAGAACCTTTCTTTACCTTGTTACTGGAAGTGGATGCCATATTGCTCAAACGAAATGATCAAACTCCACTTTCAATCATGAATTTGCACTTAATTTCTAAGGGCTCTGAAATGACTTGTAAACTGAAAGCTTTTTAAGCAATACTATTTACAATCCTTCATTTATAAGAGATTTTCAAGTGTTAGAGTTGTTGGTTGTATTTCTTGTTTTGGCAGTTTTCCTGGTTCCCTGTCCTTTTCTCTGTGATTTGGTGGTTTCAAATCAGCTATCTCTTGTTCATTGTGGCCTTACCTATGTCAAGTTTTTAGGTTTTCAAGCCTAAACCTAACTAAATTTGCAAAACCCTGAAAACCCTAGGCTGTCCAAGTATTAAACGATAAAAGTAAACCCTAGGTCATGGCGCTTCTATTTCAAAGTTACTTTTTCCATCCACTTAAGGCATGTGTTTTCATTAAGTCGCCTCGTTGTGTTACCCCCAACGAATATTCCAATTGTCTTCCCGACTTTGCATTTTCCTTTTGTCGCGTGGTCTCGTTCAAAGTTTAGCATATTCCTTAAGTATTACAAGACTCAGCGATTTCTTCATGTCACGTAGTCGCGGGATAATTATGTCATAAAGCATTGTAAAGAAGGGACCCACTGCTTAGTCGGGTGATCGCAGGAGATTTTTAACAGTTATGAAAATGTCTTCAGACTTTGCGATTACCTTCATGTTGCTTTATCACCAAATGAAGCCAAAGTCAAAAGTTAAGTTAGGCCTTCAGTCGCATGGTCTCAAAATAGAACGATGGTTAAGAGATTTTAACTCAGACTTCGTGACTGACCATCTGTGATTTGCAGTAAAGTATAGTCGGGATGTCGCCAGAACAAGATGATGACTCAGTTCTCTAGTATGCAGTAAGTGAACCTATGGCTGTATGACATGTGTCACAAGGTAGGTGGGCATTAAAAGATTATCGCATGGTCACCAGAAGGAGAAAATGGATTCAGCGACAACAAGACTAAGTACTTTCTCTTCAGTCACAGTGACTGAGAAAGATTTAAGGGTATGCATGAACATTTGGTGATTAAGCGGTGACCGTCAGATGAAGGAATTAGAAGATCTAACGGTGGTCGTGAAGTCTGAGAAGAAAAGTGCCCAAAGGGAAAATTCCTCCTGACTTGGTGATTAAGGTATGTCACACAGTCATCAGAAGTGGAAAAAGGGCGCATCTAACCTGTTATGGTGAAGTTAAACATTCAGGACTTGATTCTACGATCGGGCGACTAGGTGTGGTCACATAATCTTGACATGAAATAAAAAAATTAGGTGACTAAGAGATAACCATAAAGGGTTAAAGGCAAAGGTTAGTCGCAAAGTCTCAGAAAGAATGATGAGTTAATGTTAACTGTGCGCGACTATGATTTCAGTTGTGTCGCGTGATCGCTAGATCATGACTTGGGTCAGCCAAAGGTAAGAATATGCATTGTCACCATGTCTTGAGATGAAACCATGGGTTAGTGACAGAGGTCTATGACAAAGAGACTTAATGCAGTCGTGCAGTCACCTGATCCAAAAATCTAAAAGGCGGCGGCAATTTTTTGATGTGATAGTATGAATCGCTCGGCAACCAATCACAGGCTTTTATTTTGATCACTGTGCAAAAAGAGTAGCTGAGATGTAATACAGATAAAAAATCACAGTATGACATGCCAGCTCTTTTAAATGTTGTATGATTGTTCCGAGGATTCATTTTTGAAAATTTGATTTCCTGTCAAGCTCAGAAACTACGGCTAGGTTTTTATTCAAGTTCATAGCATGTCGAATTAATGACAGAACTAATGTTTCCAAATTATGAGCTGTGTACTCTGAATGATGGCTATAAGGAAATGATGGTACATTCATTTTCATTAACCATGCTTTAAGTTTTCAAAGCTCAAGTTGCTAAATTTTCAGAAAGAAGAGATATCTTGCTCAGTTTGCAGTGTTTCCAGAATTGATCAAAGAGTTCTAAATTGTAGGAAATTGTGCCTTGAACGGTCAGCTGATCTCAGAAATAGATTTGTTTCAATATCGGTAAGGAAAAGGAGATTTAGATTATTTCAAATATGAGCAGGGCTATGATTGTTTCTTTAACAAGTGGATGGAGTGAAGAGGAACAGAAAGGAAAGGCAAGTTTCTCTAATGAGTTTCTATGTCTCCTGCCTGGCTCAACGTAGAATAAGAAGGCCAATGCTAATGTTGTCCTTGATGAGTAAAAGGAAATTCAAGATGCTATGACTCTAGGCACAACAGGCTTCTCCCTTTTCACTTATTTCTATAAAAATTCTGATAAACCCATCCCAGTTTCAAACCCTTGGACCTGTGGTTTGGCTAGGTTGCTTGTTCCCGATGTCTTCCTAGATGTAGACCTATTCTTAGACATAGCCAATCACTATGATGTTTTGACAAATACCATCAAAAGGGATGATGGAACTGCCTTGCTAATGTTAAACAAGAATTCATTCATGCAAGCCTTTGGCTTATTCAGTACCATGTCTACTAAAATTGACATGACAAAGAAGGAGAAGAGGTACAGTTCAAAGCCTGCTATTGCAAAAGGCTTATTGTAGAAACACATGTTGAAAGAAGTGAGAAAATACTTAGATCCTATGGATGAGCCAAATCCATATTACTATAAGGATTTACACTTCTACATTAAGTATATCTCTTATGCTCTGTGTAGAGTGCTAGGAAGAGATGGAGATGCAGAAAAAATCAATGCTGGCATCCTGATGATGGTGCTAGAATTACAAGAGGTGTATTCAAGAACTAGTTATGATTATATACAACACATAATTGATGAAATGCATGAGGGTTTCATTGCAACCCAGAAAAGAATAATGAATCCAAAGGAGAAAGAGCCTAAATTTTTGCATTACTCAGTTCTAATGCATCTCCTCTTATACTTCAATTTTATAATCATGGATGTTCATAACTTATCTCCTCAGAGATTCTATCAAATAGCACCAAATCCTATCCAGTTTTGGGTGAGGGTTTGGAATTACACTTCTAGGGAGTGTGACTACTATGCTTTTCAGAATTGGATTGTGTATCCAATTGTACAGAGTTTGGGAACAAGCAGAATTAGAGTCCTTTTGAAGATTATACAATTGCTCAAGTCCTGTGATTATATAGATAATTGGCCTCAAAAATATAATTGGGGTGATTTCTTCTTGGAGGAGAATTATACGATTATCAAAGTATATGAGTGTATTCACCCACCTCATTTATTACCATATCATGTGCCTGCAAGAGTGGCTGCAATGGAATTCATATGGCAGTTATTGTTAACAGATAATGAGCACTTTGCACTGCACAAAAAGGGGACTATAACCCCTAGGCAGTTCAAAATTTCCAACTTTACAATTGCCAAGAATGCCATTGATGAAGTGGGTCAATGGTTGGAGAAGTACAGAATGGGGGCAGCCCCTTATAGATACATTGATCCAGAGGGCTTCATGGCAGGGGTTAGGAAATTGTATACTCCTACCATCCCTAATACCAATGTTCACTGTGAGTGCATAGAAGAAGATGCAACAAGGAACATCTTGGATGAAGATGACATACACACAAGAAGACTGAGAATATAGGAGTTGCTAAAGCTGGAGAAATAGATAAAGAGAAATGGGTTGTCTTTTGGGGGTTTTTACCCTGATCTCCCATATTTTGATAGAATTAAGGCCATGATAGATAACTATTATGTGCTTGTAGAGCAACTGGATACAGTCCTGGATAAAAAAGGTGCTCAAACACTTGAACACTCAGAGTCAGAGTATGATAGTGGTGATGACAGTGATTATGCACATCCTACCATGTGTCCTTCACCACAACAAGCCTCAGAGCAAGAAATGGCTGAGATCCCATAGTTGCAGGGAGCAGAGGGTCACATTATAGATTTGACAGTTGCTACCCAGCCTGATGATGTAGAGGAGCCTGCTACAAAGAGGTAGAAATTGGAGTTAGGGTAGCCTTCAATGGAGGACCAAAGTAAGAAAAAAGATAAGGCTAAGGCCTTAGTACCTGGCACTAGGTTATATGACCATAACCTAAGGAAAGAAATCAGGCAAGGCAAGAAGCAACGAATTGACCTAGAAGATGAAGTTGAGATACCACTCAAAGCTTGTGTTGATAAAAGATTTCTTCATCAGCAAAAATTCCTAGATGATGATAGCTTTGTTAAAATAGAGGAGTTTAAAGACTTCCTAAGATGGCATAAAATAGAGAAGATAAGATCCCAATTAACAGTTGATGGGAAAGAGACAATAACAGAGGAAGCCTTAGTGGCTTTACAGAGCTATGATCCTGAAAATGAGGATATTTCACCCGAGGATGCCAGGAAGATGGTGCTGGGAAGTGGAATGTTATTGGTTGAGGGATGAGATTTGGCATCTGCCTTTATCATAGACCAAATTAGAAAATAGCCAGATCTCAAAATGGTTAGTGAAGTTCAGATTGGAGATATGATAAAAGGATTTGGGTATAGCCCAAAATCTCAGGCTTTTGCAATGTGGAGCCTAAGCCCAAAAGACCAAAATCCCCAATTAGTGAATATTCAAGAAAATATGGTGGGCAATCAAATGGTGTGGTTTGTGCAAAATATAGGGGACTTAGAAATCTTCCAAATCATGACACATTGGGCTCAACTGAATCAAGACAAGACCAAACAATTGTCTGAGAGGTATAGCACTTTGCTAGAAGAAACAAGTGCATTGTCTAAGGATAGAGATATGTGCCACATACAACTATACCAGTGAGATCAGCTGATCAAGACATTAATAGAAGAGTTGGAGACAAAGCCTGAGGTGGTATATGTACCTGCACAACCACCACCAATGCAAATTGAAGATAAGCCTAAGTCAGAGGAGGCTGTGGAACAAAAGGTGGATGAAGAAAAGGGAAATACAATTGCTTTGAAGTCATTGAAAGGCATACTACAACATAGAATTGAGATTCTAAAGGATAAAACTGATGTTGTAGTAAATACATACAATAAGTTACCAGCATTGCATACTAAGGTAATGGGGTACCTCGCTATTCTAAACCCTTACTTTACTGAGTGGTCTGCTAGGGAAAATTTATTTGAGAAATTGTCATCTTTACAAGCTATAAGAGCATATTTTCCTAAAATAGTGACTGATGTGGGAGATGAGATCAAAAGAGTCAATATTTCTCTCTCATTCTTTAAAGGAAAAATAAATCAGATAGAGGTTAAATTGAGCCTCTTTTCAAATGATTTTAATAAGTTTATTCCTTCCTTAAAGGGAGATGATGACCAAGTAAAGGCTATAGATGCCTGGAAGAGTGAGTTTGATAGCAAGATGCCTAATGAAGAGGCATTTCTCTTGGGAGCAGATGTTGATATAGAAGGATTCAATAAAATATTGGATGAAGCCTTCAAAGTAGAGACTGACATCAACAAGTTCCTAATTGATGTCAAAAATATCACTGATACTAGATGGGACAGGAAAAAGGCGCAGGTACAGAGTACTTAGGAATTCAAGTGGCCATCAGATGATGAATTAAAAGCTTGGAAAGTGATGACTACACCAAAGAAAAAGAAGCCTATAGTACAATAAGAAATCTTGGACGATGAGTAAGGTGAACACTTGGCACTGCATTGTTCAAGACAAGAGGGACAGTTATTACAAAAGGAGAATGTAGGTGAGTAGGCAAGCAAAACTATTCGTACTCAACATAAATACTACTAGCTACCATCTACAAATCTTATTGTAGTCACCAGATCGTAAGAAGAACAAGAAATATCTGTTTCTATCTTTTTGACTTGGTCCTTTCACCGCTTCTTCTCTCTCTTTCTTTTTGTCTCTCTTGTAAATTTAGGGTTAGGTTTTCTATGACCATCTGAAGCTTGTTGCATCCTTAAGGGATTCCAAGATGGTCAAAAACCTATATATAGCAAAAGAGTTGTAATTGTAAAGGGTCTTTGATGTTGGAACATTTTGAAAAAGAGATACTATACTGCAGAATTCAGATGTTCTGAACTTCTGTCTATCTTTTGAAGTTGTATAATCTTTCATGTATGGAAAGCTAGATCATATAAATAATATATGGTGCAATTTTACTCTCTTCCATTGCTATCTCTTTATTCTCTATGTATGCTCTTTTATGTTTAAGTTTACAAGGTATTCTGAAGCATTTTGGTTACTAGGTAACTATTTGATTACTTGCAAGTTTCTTTTAAGGAAATAACTAAGTTTTGTGAGTAGTTTCAGGGAGCATAATGCTTTGTTTAAAGATTTGATACAATATTTTAGAGGTAACAGGATAACTTGTAAGGCAACTTATCTGAATTGCATGTGGGTTTTAAGGCAGCTTACTGTATTTTGTTTCTATGAGACCTTAGCTTATTTGACTCTATAGCCCAAAGGATAGGCATTGGTCCAAAAATTAGTCTGATAATATATCTTTGTCTAAGTTATTTCAAGGCATCAAAACCAATTTAATCAAAATACTCTTGTTACTAAGAACAAACAAACTGAACTTATTAAGGACCTATGTCAGCAGGACAGTGTCCATTTTAGTGATTCCTTGGAGAGTGAATCATTAGGTTATCCCTCCTACAATAAAAGGAAGAAGGATGAAAATCCTTGTATCACTGGTTCTTGTTATGCTTACAACTATGGTTTGTATGGTTATATCTTGCATCTGGTTATGCTTGCTCATTTTCAAGGTGATTTATCAGTTGGTTTAACAAAGGTACATAGCAAATTAGTGTCCACATCAATACATACTGTGTAAACAACCATCATAAAAGGTAAAACCTGCCTGAGTATATGTGGAGCTCAAAAATTAAGAAGGACCTTATCCAGTCCTTAGAAATTAGGCTTTTCTTGTCTCTAAATCAGTATTAAAAGGCATAGTGTTCAAGTAGTCATTTCAAGCACTGTGGTTCATACAAGAAAAATCACTAACAAATTGGCGACTCTACTGGGGATAAAGAGATTGTAAAGTCTTAAAGAACTATTCAGAAATCTCTGGTGTGTTAAGATCTAAATTTTTACAAAGTCCCGGTTGTTTTTGTCATATTAACCCCGGATAGTTATTCATTAATCCCAATTTATTGGGTGGCGACTCTAAAAGGAAAATCTCTGAGATTAGTGCAAAGTTGATAAATGTCTTACAGAATGAATACTAGGTTAAAAGTAAGAACTGACCCAGAAAGGGTATTGTATGAAGGAATGCCAATGACCTCAAGAGTTGGAACCTCTTGGAGAAAAAAGAAAAATCAAGTTGATATGGATGAAACTCCTTTAAAAGGTGAAGAAATAAATATCATAAATGATAGGGATACTGTTCAGCACTCTCATGATGGAAATACTTCAAACTATAAGGAGGTTGCTGAAAGAGTATTGGATACCCCCACAGTCACTTCTACTTAAAATGAAAGAGAAGATATTACTACACCTAGTTCAGATTCAGAAGATGACCCTTCTGATATGTTGGCCAATGAAGAGAAGTTTATTTTGAAGCAGCTTGCCCTAGTTCAACAAATGAAAAAGGAAAGAGAAATAAGAAAGAAAAGAAGTGATCATAAGGCTCTTGATAACAATAGAAAAAGACTTCATAAACACCAAACTATGGAAGAAATAGAGAAGTCTCAGAAAAATAAATAAATACCATTCACTCATAAAGATTCTATTTTGCAAATAAATAAGGGTAAACAAAAGATGGGTGAACATGGAGATCAAGAGCCTAAATTCCAGAAGACTATGATTGAACAAATGTCTAAATTAGAAATTTATTTGGAGAAACTGAGAATTGAAAAAGAAACTATGGAAAAAATGTTGGAAAAATCCCAAATGGAAGCGACTACAATTGAAATGAAGAAAAAGATTGATTTTTTACAATCTTCTAAATATTCTTTTTCTGGACCAGAGAATAATACATCTTCTAGAGGAAAAGATACTATGGCTAAAGAAGATGATAATTTTTAAAGGAAACCACTACATAATGAGAGGTACAAACAATTTGATTTTGTTGGCATCCCTAGATACCCTAATGCCTTTCCCAAAGATGTGGGTGATATAGGAGAAAAGCTCCCAAAATTTGTTGGTAACAATGTGATTTCTTGTGAGACACACCTAAGGAAATTCATTGACTTTGTTGATGATTTGAATATTACCCATGAATATGTACTAATGAAACTATTTGTTCATTCCCTTGTTGAAGATGCAAGAGAATGGTTTAGGAGCCTTGCTAATGGCTTTGTTGTCTCTATGGATGAGTTGATTGAGTTGTTCAAAGATCAGTATGGAGATAAAACAAATAAGGGTTTTTTACTGAATGAGTTCAATAACATTAAGAAAAATCACAATGAAGAGGTTACAGAATTCAACACAAGGTTTCAAAGGGCTATGCATAAACTATTTCAGAAGATAAAGCTAGATGAGGAAGTATGTCTAGCAACTTATTTAAATGCTTATGATTCCAAAATGGGATATGCTCTGAGAGATAAAAACCCTAGAACACTCACTGATGCTTATAAAATAGCAATCAATATTGAAATTAATAGAAGAGGGTCTGGTAAGTTGAATAGGAGAGATGATCCCAGGTTTAGTAAGAGCAATCTGAAAGAACCAAAGTACAAAGAATATAGAGCTCCTCAAAACAATAAACCTCTTTACAATAACACTTTTAATCCTCAGAATAGAATGCAAAATCACCCATATGGAACTCAGTTCAAAGATGGAAAGCCTGTTTGTGCACCTAAGAAAGAAAGAACAGATAATAAGACTCTAGACCCTCTTCATAGAAATTCAGTCCATTTCTGCAATGAGGAGACTTGGTGTGAAGCTTGTGATGCCCCTCATAATCTTGATTTTTGTGTCATTTCCTTGGACCTAAAAGCAAATGAGGAACAAGAAAATGATGAAGGGGATCAGTGTGATCATAGTATGACTAACACTTATTCATGCCATGATACTAATTCAAACAGTGAAGAGGAAAATCATGATTCCTATGTTTCACAAAGAAGCGTTGAGAATCACCACCAACAGATCTTATCTGACAGTGAAGTTGATGAGAATGATGATAATATTAGATGCTATGCTCAAAATGGTCAAGATCTTCCATTCATAAGAAAAGCTTCAGATGAAGAAAAGGCTAGAATTACCGCTGAGTTGGTAAATAAATCTAGAAGCAATCACCATTTAAGAAACAGGGTGGTAGGTGGAGCTAGTAGCCAGCCCTCAGGTGTTTTCATTAAGGACAATAAACCAGACACTCACTATGTTCAGAAAAAAGAAGAACCTAGAGAAAATATAAATAAACACAAGGCCAAGGTCATCACAAAAGTTGTACAGCCAAATGCTATACAAGATGAAAAGGGTCAAGAGAAAATCATCCCTGTTCAAAAGACAGACAATAAAAGGTTGAAAGAGCCATTTCAAAAGAAACATAGTGAAGATAATGAAGTCATAATTGATAAGTCAAAACATTCAGATATTTGTTATACTCTGGTTGACATGGGTCAATGTTTGTCTCAGATGACAGTAAATTAGGTGCCATTTCTGGAAATGATGAGGATCGGGGAACATAAGGAAAAGGTGATGTCATTATTAAAAAGTGTACCTATAATAAAAGTTCAAAACCCAGTGGATGTATCTAAGAGGCCATCTGTCAAGGGAAATGATGATGAGATGTTGACATCTGAGATTCCTCAAATATTCTTAAATGCAACTTCTTTTCCAAAGGTGGTGGACCCATTTTTTCTTTCATTAATAATCAATGATAAAATGCTCAAGAATTGTATGATTGATTCAGGAGCCTCAAATACAGTTATATCCAGTTGAGATCATGAAGGCCATGGGCCTACAAGTTGATACACCTTATGGGAGGTGTAGAGATATGGATTCTAGGGAAGTCCCTGTAATTGGTACTATTGAGGCCATGCCTTATAGACTGGCACTTGGCCCTGATATAGTAATGACTATGAATGTTCTTGTGGTTGATATACCACCTCATTATGGCATGTTATTATCAAGAAAATGGAGTGCCTCCATGGGAGGAAGTATACAAAATGATTTGTCATATGCTACTTTCAATATTGCTGGAGAGAATGTCAATGTTTTGAGAGAGAGCCGAACTCCCCACATGATAGAAAAATATGAGGATACTCACGTGAATTGTTGCATTGACATAGACATGGAAAATTTCAGAATGCAAAAAGAAGAACTTTGTTGTCAAGATCAAGGAATTGATTCTTTAAGTAAGGAATTAATCTTGAAAGAGGATGGGATATGGAAAATGTACTTTGATGGTGCTTTCTCTAAAGAAGGATCAGGGGCAGGAGTATTATTGATATCCCCATTAGGTACAACTTTTAAATACTTATTTCTGCTAGCTTTTCAGTGTACTAACAACACTACAGAATATGAGGCCTTATTTTTGGGACTTGAAATTGCTATCAAACATGGTATAAAATGTTTAAAGGTTTATGGTGACTCTGAGTTAGTGGTAGCACAAGTCATATCCAAATATGCTGTAAAAAATGACAGATTGAAAATGTACAAACTTGCTATTTGGGATCAACTTGAGATGTTTGATGCTTTTAACATAACATGGTTGGAAAGGTCAAAGAATATTATGGCTGATTTTCTAGCAAATGTTGCTTTGAAAAATGATGATTTGACCTTACATGGAGTATCAATACTCAAAGTTAAGAAAAGACCAATTATCCTAGATAAGATATATAATTGGCAAGTGTTCCAAGATGATCAAGACATTTTGAGGTTCATGCAATGTTTGGATCAGTATGAAAACCAAAGCATAGACTACAGTTCCTTATTAGAATCAAATGATGAAAAGGAATACATCTTTGGAAATGAAGTTGTTCAATTGAGTTCTAATCAGATTCCTAGGGGTTTGGTTGAAATTGAAGCATTGTTTGTTAGCCAGCAAAATGATTCAACCAAGATAAGCAATGCCAACATTGAGGATTTGGAAGAAATAAATTTAGGATCATAAAACAGTCCTCAAATAGTTTATATAGGAAAAGGTCTGGACTCTCATGTAAGGATAAACCTGACCAAGTTACTAAGAAAATACAAGCATGTTTTTGCTTGGTCATATGAGGACTTGAAGGCATATAGAGAGGACCTTTTTCAACATGAAATTCCTCTGAAATTAGCTGTCAAGCCATTTAGACAGAAACAAAGGCCCATTAACCCCTTGTTGGCTCCTAAAATGTAGCAGGAATTGATGAAACTCAAGGATACTAGGATAATTCAACCTATTAGACACTCAACATGGGTATCAAATCTAGTGCCGGTTAGAAAGAAGAATGGTGACATCAGGTTATGTGTTGATTTCAGGAATCTAAATATTGCTTCATTGAAAGATAATTATTCACTGCCTAATATGGAAGCAATGTTGCAAAAGGTGACTGGTTGTGAATTACTGTCAATGATGGATAGTTTTTTAGGTTACAACCAAGTTTTAGTCAAAGAGTCAGAGCAATATAAAATTGCATTTACTACTCCTTGGGGAACTTATGTTTATATCAGAATGCCTTTTGGTTTGATAAATGTAGGTGCAACTTTTCAGAGGGCCATGGATGTTGCTTTCAAAAAGTTTATTGATTTATTCATGGTTGTGTACCAAGATGACTTAACTGCATATTCTAAGAGGGCTAATGATCATTGTGATCATTTGGGTAGGATTTTTAATAAAGCATTAGAATATGGTGTTTCATTAAACCCTAAGAAGTGTCACTTTGTAGTTAAAGAGGGAAAATTGCTTGGGCATATAGTGTCCAAAGAAGGGTTAAGAATAGACCCTGAAAGGGTGGAAGCAATTCAGAAAGTAGTTGGTCCAAAAAACTTAAAAGGTGTACAATCTTTCTTAGGAAAGATTAATTTTGTCAGAAGATTTGTAGCCAATTTTTCTGAAATTGTGAAGCCCTTTGTGAAATTCCTAAAAAGGGATACTAAGTTTGTTTGGAATGATGAGGCTCAACAAGCTTTTGAAATGATAAAGATGGCAGTGCACGAAACTCCAGTGTTGAAGTCTCCAGATTACACTAAACCTTTTTCCTTGTTTTCATTTGCATCATTTCATACAATTGCTGCAATTTTACTTCAGAAAGATGACCAAGAATTTGAACATCCCATAGCCTTTTATAGTAAATCCTTACAAGCTACAGAACTTAACTATGAAATAATGGAAAAGCAAGCCTATGCATTGGTAAAGGTTGTGAAGTCTTTTAGGCCCTACTTGGTGTGTGCCAAGGTACAGGCTTATGTTCCACATTCAGCAGTGAAAGATATTCTCACATAGTCAGAGGTCACTGGTAAGAGATGCAAATGGATTACAAGGATTCAAGAGTTCAATCTGGAAATCAATATCACCAAATTGGTAAGAGGTC
>MU223765.1:807449-818767 GCA_018584345.1 Thuja plicata
AGATGCCTGGAAGAGTGAGTTTGATAGCAAGATGCCTAGTGAAGAGGCATTTCTCTTGGGAACAGATGTTGATATAGAAGGATTCAATAAAATATTGGATGAAGCCTTCAAAGCAGAGACTGACATCAACAAGTTCCTACTTGATGTCAAAAATATCACTGATGCTAGATGGGATAGGCAAAAGACACAGGTACAGAGTACTCAGGACTTCAAGTGGCCATCGGATGATGAAATAAAATCTTGGGAAGTGATGATTACACCAAAGAAAAAGAAGCCTATAGTAAAAGAAGAAATCTTGGACGATGAGTAAGGTGAACACTTGGCACTGCACTGTTCAAGACAAGAGGGACAGTTATTACAAAAGGAGAATGTAGGTGAGTAGGCAAGCACAACTATCTAGACTCAGCATAAATACTACCAGCTACCATCTACAAATCTTATTGCAGTCGCTGGATCGGGAGAAGAACAAGAAATATCTGTTTCTATCTTTTTGACTTGGTCCTTTCACCGCTTCTTCTCTCTCTTTCTTTTTGTCTCTCTTATAACTTTAGGGTTAGGTTTTCTATGACCATCCGAAGCTTGTTGCATCCTTAAGGGATTCCAAGATGGTCGAAAACCTATACATAGAAAAAGAGTTGTAATTGTAAAGGGTCTTTGATGTTGGAACATTTTGGAAAAGAGATACTATATTACAGAATTCAGATGTTTTGAACTTCTGTCTATCTTTTGAAGTTGTATAATATTTCATGTATGGAAAGCTGGATCATATAAATAATATATGGTGTAATTTTACTCTCTTCCATTGCTGTCTATTTATTCTCTCTGTATGCTCTTTTATGTTTAAGTTTACAAGGTATTCTGAAGCATTTTGGCTACTAGGTAACTATCTGATTACTTGCAAGTTTCTTTTAAGGAAAGAACTAAGTTTTGTAGGTAGTTTCAGGGAGCATACTCCTTTTTTTAAAGATTTGATACAATAGTTTAGAGGTAACAGGGTAACTTGTAAGGCAACTTATCTAAATTTCATGTGGGTTGTAAGGTAGCTTATTGTATTTTGTTTCTATGAGACCTTGGCTTATTTGACTCTATAGCCCAAAGGATAGGCACTGGTCCAGAAATTAGTCTGATAATCTATCTTTGTCTAAGTTATTTCAAGGCATCAAAACCAATTTAATCAAAATACTCTTGTTGCTAAGAACAAACAAACAGAACTTATTAAGGACCTATGTCAGCCGGACAGTGTCCATTTTAGTGATTCCTTGGAGAGTGAATCATTAGGTTATCCCTCCTACAATAAAAGGAAGAAGGATGAAAATCCTTGTATCACTGGTTCTTGTTATGCTTACAACTATGGTTTGTATGGTTATATCTTGCATCTGGTTATGCTTTCTCATTTTCAAGGTGATTTATCAGTTGGTTTAACAAAGGTACATAGAAAATCAGTGTCCACATCAATACATACTGTGTAAACAGCCATCATAAAAGGTAAAACCTGCCTGAGTATATGTGGAGCTCAAAAATGAAGAAGGACCTTATCCAGTCATTAGCAATTAGGCTTTTCTTGTCTCTGAATCAGTATTAGAAGGCATAGTGTTCAAGTAGTCATTTCAAGCACTGTGGTTCATACAAGAAAAATCCCTAACAAGAGTATTTCATTAAATTCTCTGTACGTAGTAGCTGGCGTGACTCAGTGTAGACACCCAAAATTGACCAGGTGTCTTAGTATCACCAAATCTCATCAAAATGCTTCAAAATGGATCATAATCAATTTAAAAGGACATTTATCAATCAAAGTGGATTAAATAAAATAAAATTAAAGGATTAATTAATCATGAAATCAAATAATTAAATATAAGCCTAAAAGGATCAATCAAATTTTGCAATTGATTTTAATCAATTAATTGTATAGTTTAAATAAAAAATCAAATTGAACCTATTCCTTACATGGATAAATTAATTAAATGATTGAATTAATTAATTTCTAATATCTTTTCAACACAAATAAAAGAGCCAATGAGAATTGAGAACACACTTGCACATGGATCACTCCAATTTTGCATCTCAACCTCTCATTTACCCTTTTAAATCTCATCCACTCATCTTGTCCCACCCTTTGAGGACAACATTTAAATTGTCCCCTTATTTGAAACCATTTGAGAGATCAAACTCAACCAAGGGTTAACCCAATTATCAATTCACTCTACCCCCTACCCTTGGGATTTTACTATAAATACAAGTCATCTTCAAGCATAAGGATATCCTAGAAAATTTGAATGCATAGCATCCTCATTATAGGCAATTTTATAGCAATTGGAGTAATAGTGAGAGAAAATTGAGAGGTTTTATCATTTATCAGGAGCATTTGAGTTCATCTTTGAGATCTTTTGAGAGAACTGAGAGCTAGATTAGCCATTTTACTATGAATTTCTCATTCTAGGATGGTCACTAGTGGAGATTAAGGCTGAGATCTCTACTTTCAAAGCCTAGTTAGAGAACCATGAGATGTTATGGATGTTTAAATGCAATTCTTTAGATTAAATTATTTGTTTCTTTCCATAGAATTGTGCTTAATTGTCCTAATTTCATGAAGGTGTATTCACTCAAACACAAATGGCACCCACCGTGGGGCTTTAGGCCTCATTTTCCATCATTTTATCAAGCTTTGTGTGTTTTGGATCCAATTTTATGCTTATTTTGAAGAAAATAGGTGAAATGACACATATGAGCAATCTAGTGACACGTATGAGCATTTAAATGACGTGTGCATTTTCTAGTCTTTTTTGTCTTATTTCTTTTGTCGCGTATTTGACAAAGTGTGACGCGTAAGCCTATAAAGCATCGTGTGTGAGATGGAAAGTGCCGCTTGTGAACTATAAATTTTTGTGTGTGATCTGTTCTGCGATGCAATTTAAACATTTTATGAGCAAACATAGGAAGGTAAAAAAACCAAAATTTTGTGTCACAAAGTCTAGAAAAGAGATAAGAACACAAATTAAACATGATAAGAAAATTCATGCTTCCAATATTTTAGAAAATGGAAAGGAAGAAGAACATCTATATGATCATTATATAAAAGTGTTTTTTTCTTACAAAAGGAAATTCCCTACTCTTTAAGTTGATTTCTTGTTTTTGAGGTCTTTAAGTGATTCTTGCAAATTTGGATTAAAAAGAACTTAGGAGCATGTTGTCAAGTTAATTTTCAAGATTTATTCACTTTGTTGGTTATGTTGACTAACTTGTTGGAGGAGCCAGAGTGGGAATGATCGCCACTAGATGAGTAGTAAGAAAAAGAAAAATCAATACAAAATGCGCATAGCCTTTGCTAGCTTCAAAAATGAGGTACTTATCTTATCAATCTTGCATTGATTACATTGTGGAATTTATTTGAATCTAGTTTAATAGGAAAACCCCTATTATTGTCCAAGTTCAACAAGCATTAGGCATATTCTCTCAACTTTTCACAGTGGATCAAAAAGCCAAACATGTGAGTTCAATTTGGTAGAAAGAAAGGGAAGGAATTAACCAAACATTTCCATTATAAGAACCTCCTTGTTAAGGGGTTGAAAAAGAACAAGTATGCTTGAAGTGTTTGGAACAAAGGAAGACAATAGGGATATTCTCTTCACTCCTTGATTCAATCAAATTCCCAAACTTATTGGACTAAGTTTATTTTCTGCTTTCCATATTTTCTAGATTAAAATAGAGCTTTAGAGGGCCTGCCTCGCGATAATTCCTTTACAAAGGCGGTGAGAGGGAATGACCCAAAGTGGGATACAATCACTTTAGTTGTGATATCATCCAACCAACTATAAATAAATTCACTTTACCTTAATCGGAAAGTGACTAAGTTGTGTGCAAGTCATCATCACTTCCTCAAGTAGTCCTTCGAGATTGCACAAAATCATACTTTTGTGCGTGTGGGAAGCCCACAAGGGGATAAGGGAACTTGACATGACTTAGAATGGAGGTGTTATTAAAAACCAGCTAAAATAGTAAGCCTACCTTCTAGAGCCATTTTTAAAAGCCACATTTGTTTAATTCTAGGTAGATTGCTTGGAAGACTTTCTTGTGATATACTTGTAAAAACAACCAAGAACATACACTTTTAGTGTTGTTTTAGGGATATGATGCAAATTTGATGTGTGTGTTTAGTTTGTATTTTATTTTCAAGCAAGAATCTTCTCTGATGGATCTGATCAAAGACATTAAACCTTTAAACCCTAAAAATATTTAAAATTCAACTTTGATCTGTGAAGTGTTGCGTATGAGCATTTAAACGACGCCTACAGACAGTTCTATGATGCATAACAATATAAAATGATAGCTGTTAGCTATAAAAAACTATGTAAGTCATTGAAAAGTGTCGTCTAGAATCAATTTAATAATGCCTATCAATAGGCAAACACCATGTACTAACTATAGAGTACCACGTATAGTAATTCCAATCACCGCATACTAACATTAAAGTGACGCATATAAAACCAGAAGTGATGCCCAAAAACAAAGAAGGGAAAATAGTGGATATTTTTTAAGGGTTTGAAAATAAGATACCTGCATTTTTGGATACCCTTTTGGACATTTTACATCTGTATACTTTCAACTTGATGAAAATCTGCCATTGGTTGACACTTCACAAAATCATCCAAGGATTGATCATTTAAGTGGAGACAAAAGCCTAAGATCTTTAATTGGTTTATGTTCATGCTGGATTTTATGGGATCTCATTATATCAAGTCTACCTTGCAACCTGATGGATCATATCTAAGGTAGGAGTGTCCTTTTTCAGGTGATTTGTTTACCTCTTCAAGACCCTTACAAGAACCTATAAAGGAGACAAAGGCAATAATGTCCTTTCCATTTGGTAAAATGGACCCTAATCAAATCAATAATGTTAACAAAGATACAAAAAATAATGGAGGAGGAAATGTTGATCCTAAAAATCAAGGGTCAAACAACAATAACAATGGAGGAGGAAACATTGACCCTAACAACTAAGGGTTAAACAACAACAATCTTGGAGGAGTTAATCTTGACCCTAATAACCAAGGGTTAAACAATAATAATAAAAATGGGGGAAACATTGACCCTAATGATGAATAAGCAACTAATGAAAAGGTCAATGAAGGAATGCAAAGTCCTTTATTCATGAAGCTCATGGAAAAAGTGTTGGAAAAGGACAAAGAAAAATACTTCCTAGACCTAGCACAAATGGGTCTCAAACTTCCCCTTGACTATGATGTCAACAAACTTAAAAAAAAGGAAGTTGAGGCTAACCCTATTGATATAATGAACAAGAAATTCCAACTCTTCCAAATGCAATTGGACACAATGAAACAAAGTGGGGTTCCTAAACTCTTTTCTATCGAAGCTTTGTGTCCTTTTCTATTTGATAAGTCATTTATTATGGTTCCATTCCCAACTAATGCTATCTTTCCTAAATATGACAAGTATGAAGGAAAAATTGATCCTCAAGATCACATAAGGGAATTTTTCACATTGAGCTTAGATTTCATGCATGACATGACTTACCTAATGAGGTTATTCCCTAGAAGTTTGGGAGGCATGGCAATGGAGTGGTTTTCAAAGTTACCCTCCGGCATCCGAACCTTTGAGGAATTGTCCTCTAAGTTTGTAACTCACTATTGTTATAATATCAAACATGAGATTACAATGCTTAATTTATGTAACACCAAGAAAAGAGAAGGAGAGGGATTCCTACTTTTCCTACAACGATGGAGAGCGGTATTCTCTAGATACCCTCGAAGTGTACCTAAAAAGGAAAATATGGATATCTTTGTAAATAGCTTGAATCATGAAATGAAATATTGGTTGAGGCTACAATATCCTAGGTAATTTCAAGACCTAATTGAGAATGGGGTTACAATTGAAGAGGTATTAATCAAAAGTGGAGAATTCAAACTCTACAAAGATAACAAGAATAACAACAACAATACTTCCAATACCAATCAAAATTGCAATCCCCCTAGCAACAACTGATTTTGGATGAGAAATAACAACAATAAAGGAGTGGTCAATGATGGAGTGGTAGAGGAAAATAATTTAAATGCCACCCCTTTCAATCTCACCAAAAGGTCAGTTCAAGCCAATAATTTAAATCAAGCACCCAAAGTTCCCTTTAACAATAACATCACTAATAACAACTTTGGGACCAATCAAGGGGATTACAAGCCTAAACCTTTCTTTGCACCTACACCCAAAAGGAAATTCAATAATTTGGGTGAACCACTGGAAAATGCATTAAGAACACTTATTGCAAAAAAAATTATTGACCTACCAAGGGCTCAACCATATGAACCTCAAATCAAGCCAACCTGGTGGAATGAGAATAACCATTGTGAGTACCATAGAAATTAAGGACATAAAAAAAATGATTGCATGGGTCTTAAACATGCAGTACAAGATCTCAATGACAATGGTGTGATAAAGGTAGAAGGCCCTCAGACTAATGAAGATCACACAGCCTTTAAGACCCCTTTTTATAAACATGAAAAAGGAGAATCTTCCAACTTGAAGAATGGAGGAAACAATGGGAACAATGTGAGAGGCAATAATAATGTTAACTTTGCACATACCTATGATAATACTATCAATTCCCTATCTAGATGTGAGAGTACTACAAATGTTGTGGTGATAAAAGATTAACCTAAAGTGGAAACCTATAATGCCATCATGAGGGGGAAAGCCTGAAGTGTTACCCTACAAGGGGTACTCCTATAACTATTGGTCCTAAAACATCAATTATTTTGGCTAAACAAACACCACCTACAACAAATCCTTATAGTTTAGTGGATCAATTACAAAAAACTCTGCGCAAATATCAATTTTGGAGTTGTTGAAGCTTTCTCCTAATCACAAGGAGATCTTGGAAAAAGCCTTAGTTGAGACCACGGTTCCTATGAATTTGGAGAAAGATAAATTTCAGAACATGGTAGGACATCTCTTAGCCCCTCATTGTCTTTCATTTTTAGAGAAAGATGATATGTCTATCACGCATCCTCAAAACTTTCCCTTGCACATTGAAGTGTTAATCCAAAGGCATAGGTTCAAGAGAGTTCTCATAGATGGGGGAGTTGGTCTTAATATTTGTACTTTAAACCTTGTCAAGTCATCAGGATTAACCAAGTCATCCATTGACCCTAAAAATAAAATCACCATTAAGGCTTATGATGAGGAGGAAATATCTTCCAAGGGTATGGTTATTATACCAATTCAAGAGGGACCTATCAAAAATAATACCATATGTCAATTCCTTGATATTAAATTAACTTATAATATATTATTGGGAAGGTCATGGATACATGAGATGCAAGTGGTACCTTCTACCTATCACCAATGTATAAAATTTCCACACATGGGGGAAGAGATCACAATTGGAGGAGATTCAAACCCATTCCAATATTGCAATGCATTGAAGCCAAGTCATGAATTAATTATACCTCATAATAGAGAAGGAGTTATCCTTGATATTACCATGGAAAAAGATAAAGAGGAAAGTTCAAAGTCAACATCAAATGTTACATCAATCTCAAACCCCCATCAAGGTAACTGAACTACATAAACTAAGGGAAAAGAAAAGATGAGTTAAGAGGGATTATGATTGGTATTCTTTATCTAAGGAGTCTTTCCATGACATAGAAGTTTATGTTATTCACACCTATGCAACTCCGCCTAAAGTTGAGAATCAAGAACATGTGACTCAAGGTTCAAATTCTACTCAAACATCAACTGAACCTCAAAAATCCAATGTATAAGAAGCACCTCCTTACTATCAATGGATAGGTGAACCTTGGGTACCTTCATGGGTGGGATATTCTAACCTTGTGTTTAATCCACATGCTTTCTTCCCCATGGAAATCTTAGAGGACTCTAGTGAAGAGGATTTTGATCCTACTTCCATGGACCATCTTGAAGAGGTACATGTCATAGACCTTAACGATACAATGTATGATACATCCAAAAAATTCATGTCCTTAAATCCATCCAATGACAATTCACCCAATGAATCCTTATCCTTAATGCACCCAAAACTTATTGATTGGGATCTTTCCAAGCCAAATGATTTACTATATTTTCCAAATAATCATTCAATGACCTTATACTTAAATGTGGTTTAACCAAATTCTTCCATCACTAATTTCACTCTAGACATGATGATAGGGGAAGGTTTCCAACCTCTTAATCCATCAAATAAAAATAAAAAATGAAAAAAAAAAGAGAAGGTCTAGTGGTGAAAACCACCATGTGGCAGTGCTAGACCCCAAAAAAGTAAAAATAAGGGATATTTCCAAAGGTGAAAACCCAACTGTGGCACCTAAGGAAGAGACGTTGGACACCTTACCAACACATGAAGATGAAAGATCACCTATAATCATTAAAACTATAGAAAAGGTTAACATTGGTACCGAAGTGGATCCCAAATTTATACACTTGGCAACATCTTTGAGTCCCTTGGAGAGGAAAGAGTTCATCAAATTCTTTCAAGCAAATAAAATCAACTTTGTGTGGTCATATTCTAACATGCTAGGGTTGGATCCAAGTTTCATAATGCACCACCTTAATGTGAAACCTGAAATCAAACCTGTAAAGCACAAATTGAGAAAAATGCATCCACATATAGCCTAATTAGTCAAAGCAAAATTGGAAAAGCTACTCAAGGTGGGATTCATAAGAGTAATTTCATATGTATAATGGATCTCAAACATTGTACTGGTTACCAAACATGATAAATCCATAAAATTTTGCATGGATTTTAGAGATGTAAACCTTCCTTACCTGAAAGATGACTTCCCATTACCTAGCATTGATGCCATTGTGGATCTAACTGTTGATCATTCTATGTTTTCACTTATGCGTGGATTTAGTGGATATAATCAAATCCAAATTGCACCTAAAGATCAAGACAATACAACCTTTACATGCCCATGGGGTACCTTTTGTTGGAATCTGATGCCCTTTGGTCTCAAAAATGCTGGAGCAACTTATCAAAGAGCAATGACCACTATATTCCATGATATGATGCACACCTTCCTAGAAGATTATGTGGATGATATTCTAGCTAAGTCACATAAAATAAAAGATCACTTACCCATACTCAAAAACAAATTCACAAGGTTAGAACAATTCAAAGTGAGACTCAATCCAAAGAAATGTGCTTTTGGGGTACAATCCAGAAAACTCCTAGGTTACATTGTTTCTGCAAAAGGCATTGAAGTAGATCATGAGAAAGTAAAAGAAATAATGGACATGGACATTCCCAAGAATATTATTCAAATGAGGTCACTTCAAGGAAGACTTCAACCTATAAGGAGGTTCATCTCCCAATTGGTAGAAAAATGTCATTCCCTCACAAGTTTGGTACATAAAGACACCATCTTCACATGGGATGAGGAGTGTGATAAAGCTTTTACATTGTTGAAAACATACTTGATGAATCCACCCATCTTGAGTAGAACATTGATCAAATATTAATTAAACTATAGATTCATGGAAAGGGCTTGCCTAGCAATGGTATTTTCCTCTCAAAAGTTAAGACATTATATGTTGATGCATAAGGTGAAGCTAATAGCTAGAATTGATCCATTAAAATATCTACTTAGTAAAACAGCTCTAACTGGAAGAATTGCAAATTGGGTAATGGTGCTTAGTGAGTTCGACATTGATTATGTGGGTAGGAAAGCTATCAAAGGTCAGGCTATTGCAGATCAATTTGCTGAATATCCTCTAGAATCTACACATCCAATTCAAGTGGAGTTTTTGGATTCTAAGATTGTTAATGTGGAGGCCAAGACATGGACCTTATACTTTGATGGATCTTACACCCAAAATGGTAGTGGGGCATGAATTCTTTTGATCACACCTCAAGGTTACACAATCCCAAAATCCTACAAGTTATTGTTTCCTTGTACAAACAACATTGTGGAGTATGAAGCTTTGGTCATAGGTATCAAGATGGCCTTGGAATGGAATGTCACAAAATTGCAAGTTTATGAGGGGACTCTCAATTAGTCATCAATCAAGTCAATAATGAATATAACACCAAGGATGAAAAATTGATGCCATACAAAATATTGGTGGATGATTGGAAAAAGTACTTTTCTTTGATAAGTTTTGAACAAATCCCATGGACAAGAATAGAGTAGTGGATGCAATGGCTACTTTTGCATCTTTGCTTCAAATACCTGATCAAAATGCGAGGTATGAGTTCTTGGTGGAAGAATTGGTTAAACTAACAATTGACCTACCTAATTCCCAAATTATTTCCCTCCTAAATGGACATGACTCACCATGGTATGGACCCATTTATGCCTACACAAAATACCAAACCTTACCTATAGACCACACCCATGCTCAAAAACAAAATTTCATAAGACAAGTGGCTCATTACACCATCCTTTTTGACACATTGTATCGCAAGGGTCGTGACGGAAAACTCCTTAGATGTCTAGAGGAAGATGAATCAAAAATAGCTTTAAAAGATGTCAATGAGGGGATTTGTGGGTCACATTCAAGTGGGTTATACCTAGCTAAGAAAATCCTATGTATGGGCACTTTCAAAAAACCTTAGAAAGAGATTCTTGTCAATTTGTCAAAGTTTGTGCAAAATGTCAATACCATGGAGACATGATCCATGTACCAGTGCAAGAATTACACCCATTTATCACATCATGGAAATTCTACCAATGGGGTTTTCATTTGATTGTCATGATTTATCCACCTTATTCTAATAGACATAAGTACATCCTCACCGTAACGAAGTATTTGACTAAATGGGTTGAGGCTGTCCCTTTAACAACTGCAACAGGAACACAAATTTCAATGTTCATCCTTAATCATATCATTTTCAGATATGGCATTCCTCACGCCATCATCATGGATAATGGAAAGAATTTTAAGAACAAGGATGTAGATAAACTTTGTGACACATTCCATATTACTCATCACTCTTCATCCATTTACTATCCTCAAGGTAATGGACAAGCAGTGTAACCACCTGGATTTGGTTTGTACTGACCATAGACCCTATTTTCCCTAGGTGTGATCATACCCCCTGTTATGTCAAGACAATGTTACTTTGGCATAATTTATTATTAAATCATATTTAATGTCCTAGGTATTTTTATCACTAATTTATATTAACTACTTTAGCCATACAATTCAAATCAATTTCAAGCAATCAAATATTATCAAATTCAAACAATGGCTAAAGTATTTAATTATAAAGGAATTAATCTATCTCATCACTTTCATTTTAAACCCATTCCCCTAGCCTATTAATTTAATTAAAATGGCTATAGTCC
>MU223765.1:828797-861052 GCA_018584345.1 Thuja plicata
TAGGGAGAAATAAGTTAGTTTTAGTGATTTGTATCTAACCATTGCTCTTTTATGCTATTTTTCACTAATCTAATGACTTATTGAAGTGTTGTGTCGCAGGTAACAGGTGCATCGTTTGACACTCACAAGTGAAAGCTGCCAAAAACAACATTCTCAAAATCCTCAAAAGATCAGTTGGTCGGTCACGTAGAGATGGGCACCTTCAAATCAATCCAGCATTATGGGCCTATAGAACTAGTATTCACACCCCGATAGGAGCTACACCTTTTTGATTGGTTTATGGGGCAGAAGCTGTTCTACCTTTAGAAGTTGAAATACCATCCCTAAGAGTGTCATTACATGGATTAATTATGGATGAGGATTATAGGGTTGCCCGACTTCAACAATTGAAATTGTTGGTGGAACATCAAACACAAGCATATGATCATTTGAAAGTGTATCAAAATTGAATCTCAAGGAATTATAACAAGCATATTAAACCAAGAACATTTCAAGTGGGAGATTTAGTGTTGAGAGAGAATCCTAAAAATCAAGTTGATAGAGTAAAGAAAGGGAAATGGGAAGCAAATTTTCTTGGTCCTTTTTTCATTGTTTCTCCTTTTGGAACGAGGACTTACAAATTGGCCGATTGTGATGGTGATGAATTGCAAGAACCTATCAATAACATTCATCTTAAGAGGTTTCACACCTAATTAGATGAAAGAGTATCCAAGGAAAGAGTATCAGATGAGTCAGCATCATCTTTGTACATGGGAAAATTCAAAAATACAAAAAAAATCAGAAAGTTCAAAAAGCTAAAAACAATGGAAAAGCAGAAAAATCAGAAAAAGGAGAAAATTGAGTATGAAGAAAGTCAAAAACATTCAAAAATCAAAAAAATGTTGTCATAGTGAAAACCTAGCAAATAGGCACCTTGATGATAAAAAAAAAAATTAAAAAAGAAAAAAAACCAAAAATTTGAAAAAGGGAAAAGTGACTTGGTGAAAACCTAGCAAATAGGCGCCTTGGTAGAAAAAAAAAAAGGCCAAAAGAGAAAAGGAGCAATAAAACCAAAAGGTGAAAACCTAGAAACAGGTGCCTTTTGTCCCTTAGGTCTTTCCTAGTTGCATTTGTATATATTTATTATCACCATCTCATTTGTGCATATCTTCATTGCATCCATCATTTCTGCATAGTCCTAATAAAGTCTCAAAGATGCATTGTTGCATTCTAGGTTTCATAGTGCCCTAGGTCTCACATTCATCACATTTATCACTTGGGGGCACACATCATGAATCTTGGTACCAAGTGGATTCAAAAGTGCTATATCTTGGTCACATGACAACAACATATTTTTAGAATTTAGAGGAGAGATATTTTGGAAGCTTTGATCGATATCATTGTTTAACCCTAAACAGCTTGATCACATAACATGATCCTTGACCTCCATTGACTTATTTTATTAGGATTAAAAATTGACAACACCTTAAATGATCAGAATGTTTGGAATTCTTATTGAAAATCTTGATACATTACTACACACTTGAAATTTTTAATGAGTTTTTCATTGACTTTTTTGAGTCATGTTTTTTTAGCTAATCGATGATGTTTCAACTAGATTGGCGAGGATGGAGACATGATGTTTTCTTGGCTTTTGTGACTATTTGGAGGAAGATCCTTTAACTTGTGTGAATTCTTCTAATGATATGGTCATCAAAGAATCATCAAGGACATTCATATAGGAAGGAGGGTTAGCCTTTGTTTGTTTACACAAAAGTATACCATGGCTATTTAGATCTTCAATATCTTAATACCAACATCCACTTGCAACATTGAATCCATTGAAACTAGTATTCATACTCCCATAGTTGGTCATTCAACTAGTGAGGGTTGTACTAGTTCCTAATGAGGTTACCAACCAAGATGAAAGTCATATTCATATTCTTATGGTCATAGTGGCACTAGTAAGGATTGTATCGACTCCAAGTTCCACAATGCTCAATGATGATAATATATCTATTTTGTAGTTCTTTCACAAAAAAGCTAGTGACCTTTAGTTGCATTGTATTTCATTTTCATGTTAGATTATTTGCATTATCTAGAGTATTTTTCCAAGGACAAAGGGGTTCATCATTTTTTTGGGGTTACATCTAATTCAATGGTTTCAAATCAATTATGTGAGATTATTTTTTGTATCCATTCATAGAATTAATCATTAATCACTATACATATCTTGAGAAAAAAAAGATACATTAAATCATTAGTCATTTATCCATTCATTCATTTAGAATTTCATTTCATAATTAAGTTGCATACATCAAAAATTCAAAAAAATAGTTGCATTCATTTTACTCTTGCACTAAGTATTGCATCCATATTATTGCATTGCATAAATCATACATGATAAAATCAAAATCATATAGAAATAGTTGCATACTCATCATTTGCATCCATCTATCTATGTCATAATATAAGACATTGCATCCATAGCATAAAAAGTAAGTTCATCATAGACATCATGTAGATTTGCATATAAAGATAATCTCACATCAAAGGGAGATCAACCAAAGATCATCATAGATAAATGTCCATCATCAAATGTCTATAAAAAATTAGTATCAAAGATACATTGACAAAATGATCCATATATCAGTCCTACTCAAAAAATCCATATTATACATCAATGCAATAGCTAGATACCAGTCTCATAGATATCTTAGGATCTCACCGGCACACCTAATCCATATCCAACAACACCTAAAACATCCCCTAAACCATTGGGACCTTGTCACCTACTCTATCCTAGGTGGAAGGTGGTGCATGACTTGTGCTAGCCCTCGTAGGTAACTAAGCCATCATAGAAAAGAATTGTTGTAACATCATAATGACCTGATCTAAGCATCTAGTAATTGCAGTCATCGCTATCTGTAATCCTCTCACATCATGTACTAATCTAACAATAATAGGAGGAATGGGTGGTTCTTGAGGTTCCTATGGTGCCTGAGGTGCTAATGGAACCTATGGTATCACCTATATCTGAGGTGCACTTTGAACCTGTGCTACACTAACATATGGATCTACCTGAGGGTGTACTTGTCTAGGTGGAGATGCTGGTCTCTGTGGATCCTGACCCTATAACAAAAATTGTAAAGGAACCTTCTTAGCTACATGTACCCATGAGTGTCACTTCCTAGCCCATGTTGTAGCTAGAATAGCCTGAACCTATCTCTGCATCAGTACCTACACTTTCCTCTATCTAGAAGGCCTAAAACCACCATCTCAAGCTCTCACATGTCCACCCTGCATCTGAGGTCCTGTAGCTCTCTCTACCTGAGGTACTCTCTATAGTATCTACCTATAAGGTCTACCACCACCACTACCATCATCTCCATCTCCATCATCAGAAGACATCTCATCAACATTAGGTATCGGCTCTGCCAGATCTATGAATCTAGTGAAGTGATGTTGAGAAAATCACAGTTGATACTCAGTGGACGTCCCTGCATTAGCCACATGACCCATCATATCCCATCTGACATGGCCTAACCACTCAATCTCTACACATGCAAATTGATAATCTACCTAAGCTCCCCACATGGATTTCTCTGCCTATACTCTCACATATAATGCCATACCCTGTGGCATGTCCTAAACTCTTCTATACTGACAGATCACTCTCCCAAAGCAGAATCTCTCTATACAAAGTGGTGATCGACCAATCATCCACTAAGGGGAAAACATATATGAAATCTCATCATCATCCTCTCTCCATTCCTCACAACCCAAGTATGGTCTCCATATGACCTGATCAATATTGTTGATAGTCCGACACTAGAACTCAACCTTTCCCAGATGATGATGGACAATCATGCCATCATACATAAATGCATACGGATATCCTCAGGCTCACACTCATGCTGATATAGGTCTTGTGATAGGGATATGCTCCTAGGTCCATAGCTATAATAAAATTACACTTGCAAATATAGCCACACTATGCCCGCATACTACCTCATGTAAATCATGATATAAATGGGCTAACCTGCAAGATCCCCAGTCTAATCTTTGAGGATGAGCAATCAAGTCTTCTAGTATGCCGCCCCATCTGACCAAAAATCCATGAGCTCTCTTATCTGGTAAGAGAAGTCCTCCGATCACTGCTCCTAGCAAAGCTAAAAAAGTAGGAAATGAAGCAAACTGTGCCCATGTAATGCTATCATCACCAATAGTGTTGTCTTTGAATACCCATCTACATGTACTACCATCATAGACCTAATCATAGTGAACCCGATCTCCATGGGTCGAGATCCTCAGCAATATATATGCATCCTCTGGCATTATGGTCATCTCACCAAGGGGTAGATGGAAAGTATTATGGTCAGAGTGCCAATGCTCAGCCATAGCTGTGAACAAACCTCCATTCAGCTGAAACTAAGGAAGATCTAAAAGGAATCCGAGCCCACATGTCTTGATCATCCGTCTCTTTGGAGGGGTAAGCTCATCTACTAGATCAAAGACCCAAGATGCTACCGACCATACATACAACTTATAGTAATGTGCCTGCATTTTGAAAAAAAAGTGAATTATATTAGTATCTTTCTATTTGTGGATCATTCTAAGTCAATCAAACAAATTAAAACAATCTTTTCTCTTTTTTAGTACATCAACCTATTGTTCCTGACCTCTAGATCTTGAGAAGGGATCAATTTGTAATATCTTTTAATCAATCTGATTGACACATCAAATATTTACCGGTATGATTTTTTTCTGATATCCTCAAAACTAAGTAACATCATGGAATCACATATTTTTAGCTTGGTAATCAATCTAGTCATCCAGTTGATCAATCGCAAACAATTTTGACCTATCTATAATCAGGTTTCATCAAATCATTCTACGCGTCACTTGATTAAGTCTACCCATCATTTCATGCCACACATTATTGAAAACATCATACGTGACATTAAAGTATTGGAGGCATTGCTTTATAGAATACACGACATTTGCAAACCCTACGCGTGATTCAAACTATGATACACATCACTAAAATCTTTATTTTGCAACAGGGTTTCCTACACGTCATTCCAAACATGGGTTGTGCATTTTGACCTAATTCCTAAGTGGTTTTTCAATCTTCATATGCATCATTTAACTGCATGGAGGTGGCATTTCACTAGCCTAAGCATCATTTAAATGTTCCTATGTGGAATTTTGCTAAATCTAATCTAAAAAGCATGAAAATTGACAAAAAAATGCTATCAAAACAAGAAATAAATGCACTAGGAAGGTTCAAATCACTCATTGGAGGTCCATAGTCAGGAGGTCTCTCATAACGGCATGCTCTCTTGAACTGATGCTCTCAGATAGGGACCACCATTGCTCTTAATCACCACAGGATCAGAGCAAAATCTCAATAGTGAAAAGTGGAAATGAATAGTAAATATGGGTTTTTCAACCTATTTAAGCTATTTTGACCTAACTTTTGGAGAGATTTTTACCCCATGTGACCTAAATTTGCATTTTTCTGCAAATTGGGGCATATGGTGGTTTCATCATCAGTTTTCTTAATGTTTTAAAAAATGAAATCATTTGGTTCTTCTTTTGACATCAATCGCATCATATTTTGGCATCAAGGCATTAAAATGTTTTCATTTCTGAGGGGGCGTATATCATCAAATTATTTGATAATCAAATCAGGATTCTGCATCATGTTATATCAAATTCGGGGTATTAAAATTTCAAACTTTATCAGTGGGGCATTCTACATCAAATCAAATCAAGGTTTGAATCAAGTTTCACATCAGGCTATCAGTATCACATCAGGTTTTGCATAAATCAATCAATCAGTATCCAATCTACATCAGGACATCAAGTTTTCTTTGAATCAATGTGCTTCACACATCAATTCAAAGAGGGGCATTTGTAGACACCCAAAATTGACCAGGTGTCTTAGTATCAACAAATCTCATCAAAATGCTTCAAAATGGATCAAAATAAATTTAAAAGAACATTTATCAGTCAAAGTGGATTAAATCAAATAAAATCAAAGGATTAATTAATCATGAAATCAAATGATTAAATATAAGCCTAAAATGATCAATCAAATTATGCAATTGATTTTAATCAATTAATTGTATATTTTAAATCAAAAATCAAATTGAACCTATTCCTTACATGGCTAAATTAATTAAATGATTGAATTAATTAAACCCTAATATCTTTTCAACACAAATAAAAGAGCCAATGAGAATTGAGAACACACTTGCACATGGATCACTTCAATTTTGCATCTCAACCTCTCATTTACCCTTTTAAATCTCATCCACTCATCTTGTCCAACCCTTTGAGGACAACATTTAAATTGTCCCCTTATTTGAAATCATTTGAGAGATCAAACTCAACCAAGGGTTAACCCATGATAAATTCACTCTACCCCCTACCCTTGGGATTTTACTATAAATACAAGCCATTTTCAAGCATAAGGATATCCTATAAAATTTGAATGCATAACATCCTCATTATAGGCAATTTTATAGCAATTTGAGCAATAGTGAGATCAAAGTGAGAGATTTAATCATTTATTAGGAGCTTTTGAGTTCATCATTGAGATCTTTTGAGAGAATTGAGAGCTAGATTAGGCATTTTACTATCAATCTCTCATTCTAGGATGGTCACTAGTGGAGGTTAATGCTGAGAGCTCTACTTGAAAAACCTAGTTAGAGAGCCATGAGATGTTATGGATGTCTAAATGCAATTCTTTAGATTAAATTTTTTGTTTCTTTCCATATAATTGTGCTTGATTGTCATAATTTCATGAAGGTGTATTAACTCACACATACTCAGGTTTATCTTAGGTTCACTTGGAAGCTCAGGTGAAATGAACTTTCCAATTAAGAATACTGCCTAACTCAGCTCGGGTGTAGTTAGAGTCACTCGGGTGTCACTAAAATTATAGCTTGGGTTGAACCATAACATGTACTCATGCATCTATATGCAGATATGGATTGTATTTCTTATCTGGAACTGATGTAGGATGGATTTTATTGTATAGTTCCATTCATCTCCTTACTTTCCTATTTTGTAATGATGGATCATACCATTTCACTATTTAGGGTGTCATTAGATCCTTCATTGCTTTGATCTAAATTATATGAGGATTTCCTTACCCATTGCTTTCTCATCTGAGTTCTGATTTCAGAGACTTTGGCTTTTCCATTCTCAAAACCAGTATCAAATTTTTCTCTGTTCATACAATTTTTGCTTAGATGACCGAGTTGCTTGCACACATAACATCTCTTATTAGGATCTCTTTTCCTAAAGTGAGTCTTCATAAAATTTGCACCATTGTGTCCATATTCACCACATTGACACCATCTGTACCAAGTGTTGTAATCCCAACCAAATATTTCCTTGGCTAATTGCTCAGCAGGATTCCACTTCTTAGTTCTGCACTCAAAATATTTATGACCTTGTTTTTTGCCCTTGTAGCATTTTCCTTCAAATTTGGATTTTTCTTTGCATTCACTTGCTCTATGTTCATGTTTGTTGCAACTGTAACATTTACCATTAAATTTTGACTTTCCATTGCTCCAATATTTATTTGAGGTATGCCATAACTTACCACAATGATTGCAAGTAGGCTTGTTATTATTTTGAGCTCCTTGTTGTGAGGATTCACCTTGTTCAATATAACCTAATCTATTATGTCCATGATGTCTAAGTTTTGTAGTCTAATCTATGCTACTTTGTGAATTCATCAAAATTTCATTTGTATCCTTTTGAGTATTGGGATCATTCTATAGTCTTTCTTTTTTTGTCCTTAGATTGGTAACTTCTTGTGTTGCATTGTTGAGTTGACTTACCAAGTCAGTTTGCTGAAGTGACAAGTGTAGGATTTCATTTTATTTTTCTTCTAATCTTGCACTCAAAAGTAATTTGTCTTCTTGTACTTTATTTCTATCATCTTTTTCTTTTTTATTTAGTTCCATGACTTCACACATTATGATTGAGTGAGCTTCATGTTCTCTTTTCAACTTTCTAACTTCTTCATGTAAAGTGAGATTCTTTGCAAGTAGGTCCTCAATGGCTGCATCAGCTTCTTCCAAACTTCTATCTTTGCAAAATTCTTCAATTCTTTCTTCTATATAGTTCTTGTCATTCATATGAACTACTAATTATTTTCTTCTTTTTAGGGAAAGAGAGAGCCGCTCCTTAAGTATTATGATATGATCCATGGCCACTTTAAGATATATATTTTCATTCTCAATCGCTCTCTCCAATCTGTATGTTTCCATATCCTTTGATCTTTTCTCAAGTTGTTAAAATTCTGATAAGGGAACCACTGCTCTGATACCAATTGTTGGAATTATATGATGTGCTCAATGACTGAGAGGGGGGGGGGTGAATCAGTAACCAATAAAACTTAATCCTTTTAATCCATAATTATATTAACTTGTTTGTTTGCATGCATAGACCTTGAAAGTAAAAGAATCATACAAAACACATAACACAATATTTGGTTATGCAGAAACCTTCCAAAAGAAAGTAAAACTGGGGGATGATACCCACAAGATTTAGTACAATAGTATAAATTTCACCGGTTAGAGCTTACAATGACTACTTCTAATAGTATGCCCTGTTAGGAGCATAGAAAGGACTGTTAGGTCCACCTTGTTAAATGATTTTGTACAATACAATAAGTAATGCAACTCTGTTAAGAGGTTTATAGAAAGGAATGTTAGGTCTACCTTGTTAAAGGATTTTTTTGATCCACCTATGAGAATGAATCAATGAAGATCTTCTCTGTGCAACTATGATTGTTGAATAAGATCCTTTTGAATATAATTGATCACTTGACTGTGATAGATGAGACTCTACTGTCCTAAATATTTCCACACTTAACTCAAACTGTCACTCGCATGCCTTATGCATACATTCTCATAATTATCTCATTATCTTCTACTATAATGGATAAAACAAACTATCTTACATATATATCTTTATCCAAAAAATAACTTTGTAAGTTGGCTTGCAATAAACAAAATTATATTTAACAATATATGCAAAGTTGGCTTCAAACTGTCACTCGGGTCCAAAAGACTACTCGGGTGATAAACTATCACTCAGGCGATGCTTGGTCACTCTGGCAATGCTAAACACTTGGGCAACAATGAACACTCAGGGGACATTGATCACACAGGCAACACTGGATGACTAAGTGTTTTGACACTAATTGACAATATGTCCTGCCATATGGTCTACAATATGTGCTTCAGTACAATGGGAAATTAATACATATAAAATAGGATGCAAAGAAATGCCTATAAGGCCTAAAGCCTCATTATTTTTCTCATTCCAAGCATCAATATATAACGTAGAGGAAGTAGTAGCGAGGATAGAAGTCACACTAGTCGCCACATCAAGAATATGTTTAAAGCAAAAAAAAAATTAATATGAGACTTCCAAGCATGATAATTGGAACTTGTTAATTTAATTTATGGAATTAACATCAACATAATAAATTAAAATAAACTTAAATAGAAGTTGTAGAATACAATAATGGATCTAAAAAATCAGTTTAATGTGAATAGTAAATACTAATATTCCACAAAATTTAAATATTAAATTTTTTTAAATTATTTGTTAAAGTGAAGAAAAAAATTTAATTACAACCAATTAACAAAATAACAGTTGAAAAAGTTAGGTTTCATATGATCAATTTAAGAATGAAGCGATATCCCAAAATATTGGGTAGAAAAAAATGTTTGAATGATTAAACCTTTTTAATGAAAATAAGGTTTGACCAGACTTAAAAAAATAATAATAAATGAGTTTGAGATGGAATAATAATCGTTCAAACTAGAGCTAAAATTATCTAAACGATAGATTTCTGCAGAGAGAATGAATAATAAAAAAGATATTAATAGTTATATTTTATAATAACCGACTTGAAACATCTAAACTAGCACAAGGAAGAAATTGAAAATGCAGACAAAGCTACATATAAAAGGAATAATAAAAACTATACCAACGCTAAAGTGAAGGAGCTAAAGTAACACTTTAACTCACCATATAACTCACCATATACTAATGAATGGTTAAAGTGACTGAAACAAGATATGGTAAGTTTTACAAATGATATGGAAAGCTACACAATGATATGGCAAGCTATGCAAGGTTGGGGATAGGCTGCGCTAATTTATGAGACAACAAAAGTTGTGCAAGGAGCAAAGAAAGAATACAACGCAAGGGGGATAAGACAAGGTAAGGTTGCGTAATAAGATAAGGTAAGGCTGTGCAAGAAGGACCAATATCCTATGCAATGATATGGTAAAATTGATGCACAAAGAAACTGTACTAGTTTCAATGTAGCTGTGAGATGGGAGGCTATACTATGCAAAGAAGGGATAATGCTATGTTTGGATAAATTTAATAACCATAAATTTAATTTCTTCACAATGTATGGTTAAGTCTTACAATAAGGATGCAAGAGAAAATACTAATGCTACGCTAAATGAAGAAGACAAGTTGGACTGAAAGCTGGACAAAAGGGTAAGGAAGTTGTGCAAAAGAAGAAATAAGATAATGCAGTCTGCGCAAGGAATGTGAAGGAAGTTTTAGAAGTTTAAAAGTGGAGCTGCGTGTGGCAATGAATCTGGAGGACTGCACCAACAACAGTATATGTTGCGCAAGTGAAAATTATTAGAAGATATGCCTGTAGAGATATAAATAAAAAGATATAACCAAAGATGGATTAGATACATACATACATACATACATACATACATACATACATACATATACATATATATATATATATATATATATATATATATATATATACATACACTAGAGATGAAATAAAATAGAGAGATATGATAAATATGTATATTTAAATCTGCAGAGATGAACAAAAAAGCATGAAAAAAAGCCTTTGTGGTTGCCTGACAGAGGGTGAGTTAGATCTTTAAAAACTTGAAAAGAGATGGAAAAACTTAGATCTGGTGGCAAGCCATCTAGAATAAGTTAGATTAAAAAGAAATGTTAGATTTTCAAGAAACAATGAAAGAAAACCTGCAAACAAGAGTTAGATAGGAAAAAAATTGCTTTCTCCTTCACAATCGAGATATCTTTCAACTATACCTGCATGCACACTAAAAATCAAGGATTAAACCAGCTCTGATACCATATTAGGAATAATAAAAATAGTAGATAAAAGGAAAGAATACAAGTGTGAGTGCATGAAAGGAATTTACCAAGTTCACCAAGTGAGATAGAGAGGAATTGCTACAAAGTATGAAGCCAAGAGATCACCAAAATGTTCTAAGAACCAAGACAAGAACTCAAGGATTTGAAAGGGCAAAAAGAAAGAAAATACCCCTTGTGAATAATATGAATATGGATCAAAGCCTAAAGAATGAGAGCATGAGCTCATTACAATATTGCAAGAATGAGAGTGAGAGAAGAGAGAAGAAATCCAACTTAGAACCCCTACAAGAACACTAGAACCCTAAAAAGTGTGTGAGATCCATCTCTTAAGTAGAGATGAGTGGAGGATTTTGCATGTAACTCCTATACTCTGTGTGTGCCACATTCACATGTGGTGTGTGCCATGTGTAGGAATCCTCTTAAGGAGGAATATCTAATTTCCTTATTAAATTAATTACAAATAATATGACATGTCCTTGGTATATATTTTAATTACATAGTTACCAAGGAAAGATTAATTCTAACAATCATACTTTGAAGTTAAACGATCATAGATTGAAGAAGAAAATATTAGTACAATGTTAGAGACAAAAGGAGCAGAAAGGATCTGATAGGAATTCAGTGTCATTGTACAGATCATTGTTACTGTTGTTTTCCTAACAATTAAAATAGGTTAAATCCCTTAATCGGGTAGATCCTAATAGATCTTTATTATAAATCCTTTAATAGGGTAACTTCTTTATTGAAGGTTGAAATCATCTAGAAAGGTAATATTCATTTATTTAGAGGAGTAATAGTCATTTATTTAGTCATTTATACTTGTTTGACCAATTATTTATTTGTGATTTGGTCATATGACCAAATTAGTCATTTATTGAGTCATTTATACTTGTGAATTGCAAAAAGGTAGTAGAATTTAGTAATTTTAGTCACGTGACAAAATGTTTTAGTTAATTAGTCACATATTTTTAAAATTCTACTAGTGTGAAGGGTTATAGTGAGGAATTTTATAGGTTGGATATTAGATCTAGACATACAAATGATGATGTTGAGAGAGTTGCAGGATACCTGAGTGGTTTGAGGATATCTATTCAATATGAGATTAGTTTGGTAAAATTGCAAAGTACTGAGGATGCTTATCAATATTCCCTAAAAGATGAGGATAAAATGGAAAAAATACATAAACAAAGATAAAGAGGAAGAGGTGGAAGGTTCTAGAGAGGTAGATCTTATTCAGATCAAAACAAAGGCAATATATAATTCAAGGAAGAGAACTCATATCGAAGGGGTGACATAATTTTTCAGAGAGGAGATGGATCCATTAGATACAAGAAATATTATAGAATAATGTTTAGAGGAACTTTGTTTAAGTGCGGTGGTGAAGGACATCAAGATTTTAAATGTACCAGGGGAAACACAAGAAAGAAGACTAAGAACAATGGAAGAAATAATTTGGTTGTAGAAGAATCTAGTGAACCTTTGAACCAACTTGAGGATGTAGAATCCCTAACATAAAGGAGAGTCCTATATCATGAGGAGATGGATCAAGATCTAGTTCTAACAAGGTGCAAAGTTGAAGGAAAGTGTTGAAAAGTGATCATTGACAATGGTAGTTTAGATAGCCTAGCCTCTGAGGAATTAGTGAATAATTTTTAGTTTCAGAGGTTGTAGCATACAAATCCTTATCAAATTGCATGGATCAAGGATGATCACAAGATACTAGTAAGTGAACAATGCATGGTTAAATTGAAGATAGGATCTTATCATGATGAATTTCTTTGTGATATTATGCATATGGATGTTTGTCATGTTTTTTTGGGTAGACCATGGAAGTATGATAGATAATTTTTACATGATGGTAGGAAGAATATGTATACTATTATGGATAATGGGATGAAACAAGTATTGTTACCCTTAGTTGAGGCTCCTAAGAATGAGAATTGTACAAGTTTCAAAATTGTTTGGTTGAACGAAGGAAATTCTTGGATGGTTTGAAAAGTAGTAGTATATGTTATGATTTGATTCCTAAGAAGTCTGATTTGAAATCCTAAAAATAATATCTTATGGAAGTTGTAAAGGAAGAAAATTTGATTATTAAATTATTATGGGTGTATTTCCTTAACCTTTACATTTAATTTTTGTTTTGTTTTGAATGTGTATTAAAATGTGATTAAGAATGTAGGGGGAGGGAAGATAAGATGCTCCTCTTTTATCCCCAAATGCACAAATGAAAGATCCAAATTGATTAACCCTAAAGAAGGATCAATGCACAAATTAATCAACCATTTGGAAATGAGAGAAAGGAAGAAGATCTTAAATTTTATTTTATTATTAAGTAGATATGATATATAATAGTAATTGAAAAGGATGAGAGGAAGTACTAACCTTAAAGAATTATAGATCAAAGGTTGTTGTTTTTTGAGGTCTGTACTCTGTTTCTGGAAAATCTAAAGTATGATCCAGAAAGGAAATACAGAGATGAACAAAACCTAGAAATCTTTTTCCGATCCAACATCATCTTGATAAAAAGGTCAACCTTGACTCACTAATCTCATTTTTGACCCAATAATCTTGACCCTAACCTGCAAAGGTCTGACAAATAATCTATTTGCGGATCCTGATAGTTCAGTGAAAAGGGTATCCAAATCTGAGCTCAAATCCATAATCCTAAACATGTACCTACAAGAAAGAGAGATTTTTTTTTGGGGGGAGGGGTTTGCCTTAGTCAAAACCTGATTTATAAATCAACCTTGAAATCAATAAAGTATATAATGCTAGCAAGTAGTAGAATTGAATCTAACAATGAAGCTATGATATTCAAATAGATATGCAATTGAAATTCAAATGTAGAAAGTATGTAAATATGAAAGATTAGACTCAATAGAAACAATAAACCTCCATGATTTTATGCTTGAAATCCACCTTGAAGGTAGAATGAATGAGTTTTTGAGGATGCAAAAAGGATCTTGAAGGAAGATCACACCACCATGATGGATAGATCTAGGGTTTGAATGTTGAATCTTGAATGCTTGAACTATATCCCTTCAAAGGCTTGAAAGCTTGAATCCTTGGTCTTAAATGGAGAACTTGAATGCTTGGAAGGCTTGAAAACATGTAGAAAAATATATTATTGAAATTTTTGCTAGCTTGATTTTTCTTGGAGAGAATTAGCACTCAATAGTTGTTAGTTATCACCAATGCTTAGAGAAAATGAGAGAGAAAGGCTTCCTTTTATCTGAAATTAGGGTAGAATATTCTTAGGAGGCCGACATAGGAGAATTAAATTTCAATTATACCCATTCCCCTAGAAGAGGACCTATATTAAATATAATTTAGGATTTTCCACTTTGGAACCCAAAACAGCCAACCCAAAAGCGGGAAATATCAATTTTGGATGACCTCTCACAACCGACAAGTTTCCAGTTTTCAAAGGGGAACCCAGGTCAAGGTCAAGGTCAACCCTGACCTAGGTCAAGATCAGGTTCAACCTTGACCTAGGTCAAGGTCAAGGTCGACCTTGACCCAGTGGGTCAGAACCCCTAGAAAATGTGCTAGGTGGGATATAAGGTGTCTGGAGAGGCCCAATCAGGGTCCTAAACAGGCACAGAAGCAGGATATAATGAAGAAAGGAGGGGACAATATGAGAGTGGTCAAAAACATCCCCTAAGGAGGGATAGACATTCTTAACATGGAAGTGCTTCCATTTTAAAATGATACAGAAGTGAAATAATTGTTGATATAATATGAGACACAATCTTAGATAATGTGCATGATGGATTGCCTTATGTGAGGAGTATTAGTTATTGTATAGATTCAATCCTTGGATCTAGTTTGCCTAATAAAGCATGGCACTGAATGACACATGTAGAGAATGAATATTTGAATAGACAAGTGCATGAATCATTGAAGAATGGTTTGTTTAGAGAAATTTTGAGTCCTTGTGCAATACCAACAATGTTAGCACCTAAGAGGAATGAATAATGGACAATCTAGAAAGATTCAAGAGATATAAATAAGATAAAAGTGAAGTATAGGTTTCCATTACCTAGGATGGATGACAAAATTGATTTTTTGAGTGGAGGGAAGTGTTTTAAAAAGATTAATTTGAATATTAGTTATTATCCTAGATCATAATTAGAGAAGGTGATTAATTGAAGAAAATGTTCAATAAAAATGAAGGATTGTATGAATGGTTGGTGACGCCTTTTGGATTGAGTAATGCACCGAATACTTTTATGAGGTTCATGAATAAAGTGTTGAAGAAATTCTTGGGTAAGTTTGTGATTTTTTTCCTTGATGAGATTCTTATTTTCAATAAGAGTAGAGAGGATCATTTGTTACATCTAAGACAAGTATTGCAGAGATTAATGGAAGAGAAGTTGTTGATAAATATGAAGAAGTATTATTTCATGATAGAAGACATAGTATACTTGGGTTTTTTGATATTTTCTGATAGTTTGAAAATAGTTCTTGAGAAGGTTAGAGGGATTATTGATTGGCCTACACTTGATAGTGTTGGAGAAGTAAGATCATTTCATGGATTGACTATTTTAAACTATAAATTTAGTAAGAATTTAAGTTCTATTTGTAATCCTATGATTGAGATAATGAGAGGTGAAAGAAAATAATTTAAGTGGACACGTGAAGCACAAAGGAGTTGTGAATTATTGAAATAAAATGTGATTGAAAAACCTATGTTAGATTTACCATATTTTTATAAGGTATTTCAAGTGGACTGTGATGCAAGTGCGAATACAATTGGAGCAGTGTTAACTCAAGAAGGTAGACTAATTACTTATTTCAGTGAAAAATAGAATGATTCAAAGAGATTATATTTAGTATATGATCAATAATTCTATGCCATATTTCAAGCCCTTGAATAAATGGAGACATTATTTGTTGCCTAAGTAGTTTTTGATGTATATTGAACATTGAGCATTGAAATACTTGAACATTCAGAGTAAGTTGAATCAAAGACATATGAGATGGGTTGAATTCTTACAGATTTATACATTTGTGTGGAAACATAGGAGTGGTAAGTCAAAAAAATTTGTTGATGCTTTGAGTAGAAGAATAAATTTTCTAATAGAGATGAGGATTGAAGTGTTAGGATTTGATGAATTTAATACTTTGTTTAAGGACGACCCTAATTTTGTAGAACCTTGGAAATCTTGTAGAGAACTTTTTGTAGAAGACCAAAGTAAGTGGTTGGATTATTAAATTCATGAAGCTATTTTATTTAGAGGAATTCAGTTGTGTATACCTTGGAGTTTAATGAGAGATAATTTGGTTAAGGAGAAACATTGTAAAGGATTAGTTGCACATTTTGGTATTGACAAGACAATGGATTTGGTGAGTGAGAGTATTTTTTGGTCTTATATACATAAGGATGTAAGGAAATTTGTTCAAAATTGAAAAAAAATTCAAGCTTCTAAAGGGAGTAGTCAGAATACTGGATTGTATAAACCTTTGACAGTTCCAACTAAACCTTGCGAAGATATTAGAATGGGTTTTGTACTTGGATTACTAAGAACAAAAAGAGGCAATGATTCTATATTTGTGGGAGTAGACAAATTTTCAAAGATGGATCCTTTTATACCTTGTAAGAAGACTACATATGCAATACATGTAGCTGATTTGTTTTTCATATAAATTATGAGATTGCATGGATTACTGAAGAGTATAGTTTGAAATAGAAAAATAAAACTTGTTTATTTTTGGAGGACAATTTGGAAGAAGTTGAATATTGAGTTGGAGTTTTGTTCTACATTTCATCCAAAGACTAATGTACAAACAAACAAAGTACATACAAGTTTAGGTAATTTACTAAGATGTTTGTTTGGAGAAAATAATAGGAATTGGGATTTAGTTCTAGTATAAGTAGAGTTTACATATAATAATTAAATGAATACGAGTATAGGGAAGACACCATTTGGAATAATTACTTGTTTTAATCCTAAAGGAGTATCAAAGTTGAGGGATATCATCCATGAAGTCAAAAGGAGTACAGGAGCTGAATAATTTGCAGAACACATGATTGGATTATATAATAAGGTCAGAAAACATTTGGAATATGTTAACCAGAAGTATAAGGAATTTTTCAGTAGGAGATGAAGTAATGGTTTTTTTGAAAAATGGGATATTTTCAGTTGGAACATATAACAAGTTGAAGACGAGGAAGTTTGGACTCTTTAAATTCTTCAGGAGATTTTATTTGTTAAATTAATATGAAGTAGAATTACCAGAGGATACATGGATATATCACCTATATTAAAAGTGGTAGATATTTATTAGTATCATGAGTTTGATTTTTGTGAAAAGGATGAATCATTTGTTGAGCAGTAGTATCCCAAGAAGCAAATGGAGGATATAGAGAAGATTTTTGAAACTAGAGTTAGTAGAAGTGCCAGAGGTGAGTAGTACTAGGAGTATCTTGTGAAGTGGAGAGGTAAACCAGTTGACGATTCTTCATGGATTTCTTACAATGAGGTTGACCATCTTGGCTTTTCTTTAGTCTTAAGAAAGTGAGAGGCTCACTTTCCAAATAACCCGATGTGTTTAATGTTGGATCATCTTGGGATCTTATCAATCTTTCATCAACCAAAAATAGTTTGTTTCTAGTTATCTATTGCTAAGTTTCTTTCACCATTCCTTGAGTTTGCATCTTTTTCTTGATTGTGAACCTTATAGCATGTTCATAGAATCATGTTGAACCTTATTCTAGGTTCAAATCTCATCTGGTTACTTCATGAAGGAGATCTTGTAAATTTTTGGAAAAACTTAAATGTTCTTCACATTTCACAACCAGTCTTTGATTTTTCAATCTCGCAAAGGATTTTTAGATCACCGAAGCTTTACAGATCATTTCTCGATGTTGTTAGGTATGTGGCAGACCTAATTGAAGGATCATGATTCATGTTTCTTTCATTTGAGGGAAATCTGTATGCTTTGGCTGTTGACCTATATTTTGTAATTTGTTTTCTTCTTATTGGGAAATATAATCTCTCTTGGTCAACTTGTTGCTTTTCAAGGCTTTATAAGCTTATGAAATTTTTCCTAAAGGGGAAGCTGTAATAATATTATCTTTTTGTAGGTTGAAGCTGGGGAATTTGTAAGGATTTATATTTGCAATCAATCGTGTATACCTAGAATGTAAGATAACATGTTGCAGATCTATTGTAGTTGATTTATGGATGATAATAATAAAGAAGATATGGCATATCTCTCCCTAATTTGTGTTGTTTCTATTGTGTGACTCTTTTTTCAAGGATTGGATTGACATATTTGAATTTCCTCATGTCCTTGGATTCACCATGTATAAGAGCTTAAATTTTAAGGAATGAATGTCTTTTCTTCCTTCTTCTATCGTGATCTATAAAAAGGAAGTCTACATAGAGTAGCCTAATGCATTTAATTTTCAAACTAATTGTACATGCTTTATAGAATCTTAAAGGATTTGTATAATTTAAAACAATACCCCGAGCATTGGTATAAAATATTGGATAAGTAATTACTTCATCAAGGTTCCAAGAAAGGTAGCACATGGTAATAATCTTTACACAAAAGTTGAGGAAGAATTTTTTTTTATAGTTGTGGTGTATGTGGATGACATCATATTTAGTGGAGATAAGGTTGTGTTTAAAATATTTGTAGAATAGATGAAAAAGGAATTTGAGATGTATATGATTGTAATTTTCTTTCTTCCCATGTCTATAAATTTCTCAACTAGATGATGGTATCTTTATTTCTCAGGCTATGTTAAGGAGATGTTGAAAAAAAGTGATACAAAAAGTTCTAAATCATTAAGTTCTTCCATGGCTACAAGTTGTAATTTGAGAAAGGATAATAAATCTCCTCATGTTGATTGAACCCTTTATAGGTCTATGATTGGAGGACTATTATATTTGACTACTTCTACCCTTGACATAATGCATGTGATATGTTTGGTTGTTAAATATCAATAAAATCCTAACCAATCTATTGAGAGGCCGGTTGTCCAATGGATATTTATATATTTACAGGGTACTCTAGAATTTTTTAATGATACAAAAGAGATGTTCATTTCACCTTGAAGGCGTGCACTGGTGCAGATTGGTCTGGTTCTATGGATGCCTGAATAAGTGCAAGTGGTAGTTGTTATAATGTGAAGTTGATTATTTTAATGTTTTTTTCATTAATGGTTATCATTGATGTCAACATATCTAATGCATAGTTTTGATTAATTTATGATTTTTTTGTTTTTCTTATCTATTGATGTGTGTACCGATATCTTTGGTTTATCGATATAAGTGCTCACTAAGGGATGTGATTTAAAGGTTTATTGTTATCTATGCCAGTGATGGTCCCTTTTAGTGTGCAACATATGGAGGAATGTTTTTCTCAAGGATTGGTACTATCTTGGATGTGTTCATTGTGCTTGGGTTGATGCATTTGAATTTTAACATACACATCCTATCCATTGGTACCAAGTATCTGAGAGATTGTATACAGTGTTGATATCTACTTCAGCATCTTATATACTGAGCGAGGTTGGCCATGTTGCATTCCTTACCAGTAGGAGAATGTTTCAGTGTGACCTATTTCAAATTGATTTATGTCAACATGGTCATTGGCATCTATATGTATAAGAAGACAAATAATCTCAGTAGTTTGGGGAATTTATTGGATGAGGTTGGTGTGCAAAATGAATGTGAATATGAAAAGGAAAGATCTATTTGTTGATGTATGTATTCATGAACTGATGTAATCAATAGAAAACTATTATATCATTTTTGTATTGGAGAGTACCGATGACTGTGACTTCAGTAGTGAATTCTTTCTTTCATTTCTTATATTCTATTAGTGAGCCCATTTGTATTGATAGTGAGATTATTTTTAATTGTCAGTGATCCTTTCTTACTTTTGGGTAGTCAAGCCAACTGACAATGAGCTGACCAGTAGTGATAAAACTGATAATGATCCCTTGTAAAATTTACCTTAACTAGTGCCACCTTAATTGATGTTCATTTCATGAGAGTTGTCTTCTCTATGGTTTTTCCCAATTTGGGTTTCCATGTAAATTTTTGTGTTCTGTGTTGATGGTTTTGTGCTTTCATGTTCACATCTATTATAAGTTTTTGAATAACTAACACACTCCCCCTGTCATTTATTTGGCATGTTCAACAATTGATATCAAATATTGGTTCCTCAATGAAGAAATTAACACCTTGAGGAAGATCTGATGGCACACAAATTGAACATCCCCATATTTGATAGATTTGATTACATTTCATTGAAGGAGGAGATGAGAGAATATATGATCTCGATCGATTACACCACCTAGAAGCATGTGGAGATGAAGTATGTGCTACCTTAGAATTTCCTCACTACTCCATATGAAATCACAACCTATGTGAAGAATGAGAAAGAAAGGTATGCAATCTTTAATACTTTATCAAAGGCCGAGTTAGCCAAGTTTATTTCATTAAAGACTTCTTATGAAATTTGGGAAAAGTTAAAAGATATTTTTTAAGGGAATGATATGGTTCAATTATGTAAGAAGATAACAACTAGGCATCAATATAAGAATTAGATAATGGAAGAGGGTGATGATATTAGGAGCTATTTTCAAAGGCTTGACAATGTTGTGAATGAAGTAAAGAATCAAGAAGGCAATATCATCGATGCAGATGGAATCGAGAAGGTCTTGATGTAATTACCAGAAAACTACAATGACAATATCTTGGTGATTTAGGAGGTATATGATCTGAAGAAGTTGACTAAAGAATATTTTTTTGGCACCCTACCTGTATTGGAATTAATAAAGTTTTCAAATGAGAAGAGAATATCTAAGACAACATTTAAAGTAGAAAAATAAGAGGAAGATTAGAATGGAATTAGATGAGTTACAAACAAACATTTAAAGGAATATGAAGAAACGTACTATAAAAGAAAAAGGCATGTTACCTCTTACATGTTTTAGATGTGGAAATATTGGTCATTTGGCTACTAGGCATCTAGAGAAAGGTCCTAGGTATAAATTCAATAAAGTTCAACAAGAAATATTACTATGTTAATGAAGATGCTAGTATTTCAGATGATGAGTCAGAAATAAAATATTATCTATTCTATGTTGAAGAAGAAAAACTAGGGATTTATATTTCTAGAATATGTCCTAAAGTTGATGATGATGTTTAGATTGCTTTGTATGCTAGGAGAAAGAAGAATGAATTTTTGATTGATAGTGGTTGTAAAAATCATATGAATGGTGATAAAAGTAAATTTATAACACCTTAAATATATGATGGTGGTCCTTTTAGATTTGGTGATGATAAGGAAACATATATTGTTGGTAGGGGCTCAGTAAATTTTGATGGAAAGCATAACACTAACAAAGTATATTATGTAAAGGGTTTATCTCATAAACTTTTGAGTGTTGTATAGATGTGTGACAATGGCTATGATGTTATGGTCAATAATGAAGGATGCGAGATTCATAAAAGATCAAGAGCAATAATTGTAGTTGGAAAAAGGACAAGAAATAAAATGTACCAACTTGAAGGAGCTATAGAAGGATGCTTACTATCTTAAACTGATGAAAATCAAATTTGGCACTAGATGATGTGCCTCATTAATTTTGATATTTTGGTAAGAATTAGTTCATCATGAGGAGTAAGAGACTTACCTAGATTTTATAAACTAGATAATGTTATATGTAAAGGATATACGGAAGGAAAGCAGAGAAGAGAATATTTAAAAGCTAAGGATTATTCATCTATTAGTTTACTAGATCTAGTGCACACCAAACTATGTGGTCCTAGTAGAACAAGGAGTTTACAAGAAGGTGAGATATACTCCATACTCTTTATTGACGATTATTCAAGATTGACCTGGGTTTCATTTCTAAGAGAAAAATAAGAAGCATTTGAGAAGTTCACAATTTTTAAAGCAAGAGTTGATAATGAATGTGGTAGGAAAATCAAATGTTTGAAATTTGATAAAGGAGGATAATTTACATCTGATGAGTTTGAGAATTTTTTTAAGAAACATAGAATCAAGAGAAAAGTTTTAGTAGCTAGAACACCACAATAGAATGGTGTAGTGGAAATAATGAATTGGACAATACATGAAGCAACAAGGATGATGATGAAGGAAGGAAGTTTATCAGAGAGAAGGATACTTTACAAGAAAAAGTATGAAAAGGAATTATATGAGATTTGGCATGGAAGAGAACCTACGGTAAAATATTTCAAGATTTTTTTTGAAGATGTTATATTTAGACATATGAAGGCAATATTGGAAAGTTGACAACAGAGAAGATCAAGGTATATTTTTGGGATATTCTACATAGAGACTAAATAAGATTGTCTAAAGAGTGAATTTGAAGATTGATGAAGATTTGAGAGTAATCCTAAGAATCATATTAAATATGAGTATGATACAAAGGATAGAGGAAAGGAAGACAAGAGAAGCTCCAACATCTACAACTAAGATAGGAAGGTATGTACAAATAAATCACTCTAAGAATTAGATTATTGGTGATACTAATAGAGGTGTTGTCACTAGAAGTACAACAATATGAAATAAAGTTCGATTATGTTTAGTTTTAGAAATTGAGCCTAAGACTGTGGAAGAAGCATGCAATGATTAGAAATGGGTAAGAGGAATGAAGGAAGAACTTGATTAGATTGAAGAATTAGACTTGGGAGCTTTTACCAAGACTGACAGATAAGAGTGTGACTGGTACAAAGTGGGTTTACCAAAAAAAATGGATGAAAGTGGTAAAGTAATAAGGAACAAGGAAATTTTAGTATGGAAGGATTTTAATTAGATTTATGATATTGATTTTTATGATACTTATTGTATATGATGAAAACCTACTTGTTGGGAGCATGCTCAGACATGCATAAGTTAGAGGCATAAACAATATAATCTACACTAACATATCAAAATTATACTCAAAACAAAAACTTCCACCATAACCTCTGATGAGCCAAGCAAGGCCACCCAAGCCTTGTTGATTTGTTCTTAGAGAAGGTTGTGGGTGTGCTCTCCCAACACAAGATACTAACCTCACTATGATTTCTTGCTTTCTATGGAGTGAATCCTACAATACAAACTAATGGATGTGATAAAAAGCTCAAGAAAAAGTATGATGAACTTGTCTCAAGCCTTCACCAAATGATGAAGATGAAGAATGCAAACTAAAATAGAATGATTGTGCAAGATCAAATGAAACTAAGTTTCATTCACCATTAACCTAGCATGTGATTTCTAGATTCAACAATGAACTAAACATGAAAAACATGACAAAGCAATTCTAGAGAAATACTAACATGATAACAATTCATAAATATTATGGGTGAATTACTCTTGGCAAGGCTCCTATTTATAGGATTTTGGAGGGCTTGGGTGAGGTGGAGCATATGTAGCATCCACATAGGTGCCACATGAGGGACACATAGGCTATGCAAGAGGCCCATTTTTCTCACACATGTGTGAGCAACTTGTGATGTGATGGGTTGATGTGTAGTTGAAGTACACATGTAAGAGATATTGTTATAGATGTGTAAGAGGTGTAAGATTTTTTATCCAATGAAATACTTTTGGAAAGTGTAAGAAAATGTCATCAAGGTTGTAAGAAACCTTTTTGGCACAAAATTAGTAATATTTGAAAACTAAATTTTTTGAAATTTGCTCCCACATGTGTGAGAAAATAATTAGGAGTAATGGGTGTAGGAATCCTAAAAATCAGCCTAATTAACCTTAGTTAATTAGTGACTAGGCTTATTTGGTGAGAGTGATGTGAGATAGGGTAGGATCTAGGTTTAAATTTAAATTAATCCAAATTAGATTTAGATTAATTATGGTTTAGAAGAATTAAGGCATGTGAAGAAATAAATAAATTATAAATCAGCATGGATGGTTGGATTTGTTTGGACACTATATTTATGGTGTGAGGCGTGGGGTTACCAGATCCTTCAACAATAAGATTATACAGAGGACATATGTCTAGACCCATACATTATCTGGTATGTCTAGATAGATTGTTTATTTTTTGGTAGGATGACATACATGATTACATGTTACATGCGCTCCTGAGTATGGAGGCAGTTTGGGAAGATACAGGATCTAGTGCCAAATGAATTCCCACATCCACTAGTCACACAGAAGGTAGGTAGCCTCTAGGTGATATTGGTGGATATTAGCATAGCCTAAGACTCATGGCTAGGGATGATAACTATTAGAAACATTAAAAAAAAATGGAAAAGAGATAAGGAAAGAATCCAAGAGAGAATGCAAAAGGAAGAGTGAGAGACATATTCCTTCAATAGATAAAACAAAAGTTCACCAAAATTCTCCAAGACCACCACAAGAACTCAAAGATTTTGAAAGGGGAAAAAAGAAGAAAAAACCCCTTGTGAATAATATGAATGTGACACCAAGCCTAAATAATAAGAGAGAAAGAGAGAAATAAGCTCATTACAATAGTGAGAGCAAGTTTGAGAATGTGTAGAGAAGTGACAGAATATATAAGATTATTGAGCAAGTGTGTGTAGAGGCATCTCTTAAATAGAGATGACTAGAGGAATTTGCATGTAACTCCCATCTTCTATGAATGCCACATTCACATTGTGTGTGTGCCAAATGTGAGATTCTTCTTAAGGAGAAATATCTAATTTCCTTATCAAAGGAATTACAAAAAAGTGACATATCCTCCTACTTGGAATAGAGTACAAATACATTATAAGATACCTTAGTTTGTCCTTTAATTACATATTTTACCAAGGAAAGAATAAATTCTAACACCCCCCTTTAATATTTACTTGGAGTATTTACATAAAGGGGTATCAAAAACAAAATTTTAAAATGAAATTCAAATTTCTCTCTAGAAAGAGGCTTTGTCAAAATATCTGCAACTTGATCTTCACCAATGAAATAGATGAGGGAAAATTTCTTTTATTAATTTTTCTCTCTAATGAAGTGGTGGTGGTGAGAAATTTTCTTTCACTTTGCATGGTAGACCAGATTCTTTTCGAAGGCTATTTCACTTTGATTATCACAATATAAAGGTTTAGGTTCTTGTTGAGGTAGACCCAAATCTTCAAGTATTCTTCTAAGCCATAAAGCTTCCTTAGAGGCATCAGTACAAATTATGTATTCATCTTCGGTAGAACATCAAGAAAAGGATTGATATTTTTTAAATTTCAAAGATATAGCACCTGAACCAAGAAAAAAAAATACCCAGAAGTAGATTTCCCATCATTGTGGTCTCCACCTAAATCTGAATCAATAAAGCCTTTTAATGTAAAATCAGAATTTGCATCATAAAATAATACTACATTAAGAATACCTTTAATATATCTTAATATTGTTTTAGCTATTTTGAAGTGTTTTTTTTAAGGTTTGGACATAAATCTTGAATCTAAACCAACACTAAAAGATATATTAGGTCTAGTGAGAGTTAGATAATTCAAACTTCCTACAAGTTGTCTACAAGGAGTAGTATTTATAAATGGAGATTTCATATCTATCATTAACTTAGTTCCTAATTCACATGGAGTTGAAACATTATTAGCATCATTCATATTAAATCTATCAAGGAGATCTTTAGCATATTTACTTTTTGAAATAAAATACCCTTAGGGGTTTTCCAAATTTGCATTCCTAAGAAATAATGTAGAAGTCCTAAATTAGTCATTTGAAATTTTTGGTTAAGTTGAGACTTAATATCAGAAATTAAATGGTTAGAAATTGAAGTAAGAATCAAATCATCAACATAAAGAATGATAATAATAATTTCATCTTCGCTATTCTTGATATCCACATTAGGATCATTTTTACTTCTAACAAAACCTTGAATGCATTGATTTTGGAATACCATTCTCTAGGAGATTGTTTTAAACCATAAATAGATTTCTTAAGTTTACATACAAGTTGTTCATTACCTTCTTTAATAAAACCAGGAGGTTGAGACATATAGATTTCTTCATGCAAATCACCATTTAAAAAAGCACCTTCAACATCCATTTGGTGAATAGGCCAGTTCATTTTAGCAGCTAAAGCAAGAACAACTTCAACAGAATCAAAGGTCTCATTATAGTATATTCCTTCAATTTGAGAGAAACCTCTTGCTACTAGCCTAGCTTTAAACTTACTAATTTCATTATTTGTATTCAACTTAGTTTTGTATAACCATTTACATGAAACTAGATTTTGCCATGAGGTAAAGTAACTAAATCCCAAGTATTATTAGAAATTCAACTTTCATATTCTTATTGCATACCATTTTGCCAATGAGGTTGAATTTTAGCTTGAGAAAATTTTTGAGGATATTTAGAATGCATAAGAGAAGACATCAAAGCATAATTGCAATAATTAAGTTTCCTAGGTCTAAGATCACCCATTCTAGTTATATAATCATCACCTTCATTAAGTAAATCTTTAAACCATTTTAGGATTTCTCTTAGAAGTAACATAAATATCACTATGAGTAAATTCATCATTTTCATCATCACTATGAGGAGTAAATTCATCTTTATCATCATGAACACAATTATCACCATCATGAGAAAAATTATCACTAGGAGTAGAAATATTCTTACCATCATCATCATCATTTTTAATACTGATAAGAATAAAAATAGGTACATTAGGAGTATGGTTTACACTAGGAGTCTGGTCCTCTATGAGATCAATAATTCCCCCTTTAAATTCATCATCTTTGACCTTGGAACAATCATGAACTTTATTTTCTACAATAACAACATCTCTTTCAATATGAACCTTGTTAGTAATAGGATCATAAACTCTATAACCTTTAGTAGATTCATCATACCCAACAAATGTAAATGGAGAAGATTTAGAATCTAATTGATGCCTTTTTGTTTGGGTGTGTGAACATAAGCAATAGATCCAAAAATAATTCAAGTGTTGTAAATTGGGTTTCCTACCGGACTACACTTCCTCAGGATTTATATTTTGCAAATCTTTAGTAGGAGTTCCATTAAGAATGTAAGTGGCATAAACTATTGCTTCAGCCCAAAACTTGTAATGCATGTCTTTTGCATGTAACATACATCTAGTCATTTCCATAACAGTTATATGCTTTCTTTATGCCACTCCATTTTTTTGTGGTATATAAGGAATAGTAAGATGATGTTTTATACCAAAAGATCTCAAGTAAGAACAAAAATAATTATTAACATATTCAGTACCATTATCTGTTCTAATAATTTTAAGTTTAGAACCAGATTGCCTTTTTAGAAAAATATGAAATTCACAAAATGTGTCAAGAACTTGACCTTTAGTAGGAAAAAAATAAATCAAAATTCTTCTAGTAAAATCATCCACAAAGGTAAGAGCATACTTTTAACCTTGAATGGAGATGTTCTCCATTGGACCCAAAATATCACTATGAATAATATGTAACTTATAAGACACCCTCCATGAAGTACCATGAGGAAAGGGCCCCCTTTTCATTTTTCCACTCATGCACCTTGTGCATGTAATTTAAGATGGAACAATATAGGGTAATTCTTCAACCACGCTAGATTTTTGCATCCAAGAAATATAACTAGAATTCAAATGACCATGCCTTTTGTGCCATACATTGAAATCAATATTAACTTTCAAACAGTACCTTGAAGAGGCAAACCCATAGAATTTAAACAAGTTATCATGATCCATCTTAGCATTACAAACAACATGATCAGTGTTAGGATCAATAATATAGCACATATCCTTATTAAATTCAACTTTGTAATGTTCATGTAATTGAGAAATTGAAAGAAGATTAGATTTCAATTCAGGAACATAAAGAACATTTCCTAACTTTCCATTTGGAACATTAACATCACCAAATCCATCAACTTTGCAACTATGACCATTAGCTAAATGAATAGGAATATTAGTAGTATCAGGTTGCAAAGAATAAAATACTTCTCTATGAGATGTAGCATGATGAAAAGTTCCACTATCAATAATCCATTCTAATACATGAGAATCTTTATAACAAGCAGTAAAAGCACGACGAGATTGATTACCTTGAGATTTAAAACATTATTTTTACTCATAGGCTTCTTATGATTTTTCTTTTTAAAACAAACATTAGTTAGGTAACCATCTTTTCCATAATAAGTATAATGTTGTTTCCAATTTTGTTGATTATTGTAATTATTGTTATTATTATTGTATGATGGCCTAGAATTAGACCTGTTGTTTGAATAATTATTATTATGATTATTGGTATTTGAATAATCATTATTATGATGATTATTGTTACGATAATTATTGTTTCTATTGGAATAATTATTTTTATGATGATTATTATTATGACGATTAGTATGAGATTTATTATTTTGATTTTGAGTTTTAGACACAAAAGTATGTTCATAAGACTTAATAGTACCAAATTACAATAATTTAGCCTCCTCTTGACGTAATACATTTTGAAAAATAACATAAGTTAATTGAGGAGCTAAAATAGGAATAGCAAGATGAGAATGAATGTTAGTAATGAATTGTTGAAACTCTTAAGGAAGAAATTTCTTTAAGATGATAGTAATTAATCTAATATTAGTTATAGTAACATTCACACCACTTAATTGAGTTTTAATTGCATCAAACTAGAGTAAGAATTCATCCATACTTTTAAAATCATTATACCTCAAGTCCTCCAAGTTTTCTTAGAGTTGAACCTTACGGGATTCAGATGAGCTGTCATATGTCTATTTCAAAATGTCCCATGCTTGATGGGCTTTGGTGCAATGTCCAATTAAAACAAAGAGATCGAGAACAATTGAGAGACCAATCAAACCAAGAGCTTCTTCATTCTTAGTTTTCCGTACATCTTATTTCTGCTTGAGAAACATAGGTAGTTGGTTCAATAGAAGCATATGTAGAAAATTCAAGTAAATATTTAAAACGAAATAGAAAGGAAACATGAGTTTTGCTTTGATGATAGTTAGAACTATTGAGTTTAATTTCCATAATTAGAGTAGACATGATTAATAAATAAAGAGATGATCAAATTAACTTAAGCAAAGTAAAATACAATGAATATATATTGATCAATATCAAGAAATATAAATTTAACTTAATGTTAATCACAATATGAATGGTTAAATAATGATAAGAATTTTTTTTAAATATTTAGTTTAAATGTAAGAACCAATTTTAATTGCAATGAACTAATGAAGCAACAATTGAGTATAATTTAAATTGATACAAAGAATATAGGAATGAAGTGATATGAAGTAATATTAAGCAGGAAAAAAAAGTATTGACGTTTAAACTTTTTTTATTTAAATAAAATTTTAAAAGATTAAAAAACTAAGTTAGAAGTGATTAGCTTTAAATAAACTTGGAATAGAGAATAAAGAATGATTAATGAAAGACAAATTAAATGACCGAATTTGAATAAAGAGATTCCTTAAACTTTAAATAATGAGATTTAAATGAGTCAAAGTATATTCAAACTAAGACTAAAGTTATAAAACCCATAAATTTGCAGGTGAAAAGAATCTCGGAACAATAAAATATATTCTTACCAGAATGCTATAACTAGTAAAGAATAAAAATCATTCTAAGAGGAAGAATGCTAAAATTCAAAGATCCAGTATCTGCCAATCTAAATTTTGAGTAAATGCAATGAATAACTAATGTTGCACAAAGTATAAAATGGTAATAAATTGTAGACAAGTTGCGCAATGAACAAGCATATAAAAGAATATTACAAACAAGCTACTAAATGAACCACAGACAAAGATTGGAACAAATAACAAACAAAGAAGTTAGACTAGAATTCTAAACAAAAGGGAGAAGTTAGCTGTGCTAAGAGAGATTGGAACAAATAACACTACTAAAAGTTGCCCTGAGGAGCTGCGAGAGGTGGGAGGAAAATGCCAAGCAAAATATAAAGATGATTTTAGCAATGTAATGTAAACTATGCTGCACAATATGAAGTTAGGTAAAGTATGGATGAAATATTGATGCACTAGATGAAGAGAGTATAATGGAGATACTAAAAACTATAGGATATTAAAATAACCAAGCTACGCTAAGGGAGAGTGAACAAGGTTTGAGTGCAACAAGATGAAGAGCTACACTATGTATGTGTTGCTCTATGTATGAGCTGCACTTAAAAAGTCAAAGCTGCATTTCAAAGAGTTAAACATATAATATTCCAAAGGTTGTGAAAATTAAAATGTGGTGTGAGGCACAAAGTAGGGAGGAGAAGATGCGCAAAGTACCAAAAGACAAGCATAAGTTGTGCAAGGGAAGAGTTAAGGAGAAACACTAAAATAAATATATTTAATAGTTATAAATTGTATACATTATTGATAAAATAGAGATAATGTTGTGTTAGAATATTTAGAGGTAGAAATATTAGTAGATATAAATATAAAATAGAGATAGAGACCAGAGAAATATATATTTAAACCTGCAAAGCTATATAAAATTACTGATATAATAAAAATAAATGAATATGATATAGAATGTAAATCCTACAACAAAAATGTTAGATAAATAGATATATAGAAAATCTGAAATCTTCCTTTGCGGTTTCCCAACAGAGGGTGGATTAGAACTTTAAAAACTTGAAATAGAGAAGAATAAACTTAGTCTGGTGGAAAGCCATCCAGAAAAAGATAGATTTAAAAAAGGTGTTAGATTTGCAAAATAAATGAAAGAAAACCTGCAACCAAGAGTTAGATCAACAAAAAAATTTATTTATTTTCCTCAACTGAGATATCTTTTAACTATTCCTGCATGCAACACTCAAAAATAGGATTAAACCAGCTTTGATACCCTGTTAGAAACATGAAAAAAATGGAAAAGAGATAAGGAAAGAATTCAAGAGAGAGTGCAAAAGGAAGAGTTTTACCAAATACAAAGAAAGAGAGATTTTCCTTCAATAGATCAAACACAAGTTCACAAAAATGCTCCAAGACCAACACAAGAACTCAAGGATTTTGAAAGGGGAAAAAAAGAAAAACCCCTTGTGAATAATATGAATATGGAACAAAGCCTAAAGAAGAAGAGAGAAAGAGAGCTTGATAAGCTCATTACAATAGTGAGAGCAAGTTTGAGAATGTGTAGAGAAGTGAGCGAATAGAGAAGATTATTGAGAAAGTGTGTTTAGAGGAATCTCTTAAATAGAGATGAGTGGAAGAGTTTACATGTAACTCTCATCTTCTATGAATACCACATTCACATTGTGTGTGTGCCAAATGTGAGATTCCTCTTAAGGAGGAATATCTAATTTCCTTACTAAAGGAGTTACAAAAAATGTGACATGTCCTCCTACTCTGACTAGAGGAAAAATACAATACATGATACCTTGGTTTATCCTCTAATTAGATATTTTACCCCGGAAAGATTAAATTCTAACAATATTGCTCCCATGGCAGTACAGACAGGATTGGGTAGAAGATGTGGGCGTGATCTTGACATATGCATTGTGGTGGGCCACACATAGGCCAGTGAGACTGACTATCCCAGGGGTCATTCAAGCAAGAGAGTAGCCGCCAGGAGGGCAAGATGGAGCTGGGGTGGATGGGGATGATGATGGTGGAGATGATGAGGGATGAGGAGGGAGAGGGAATCCACAAGTGGTTTCCCAAAGGAGACAGGGACAGATACATATTCCTATAGGTAGGGCTCCACTAGTAGTATAGGGACAAGGGCCATATGTGCCACAATTATATGTACCACAAAAATGTGACATGTCCTCCTACTCTAACTAGAGGAAAAATACAATACATGATACCTTGGTTTATCCTCTAATTACATATTTTACCCCGGAAAGATTAAATTCTAACAATATTGCTCCCATGGCAGTACAGACAGGATTGGGTAGAAGATGTGGGTGTGATCTCGACATATGCATTATGGTGGGCCACACATAGGCCAGTGAGACTGACTATCCCAGGGGTCATTCAAGAAAGAGAGTAGCCGACAGGAGGGCAAGATGGAGCTGGGGTGGATGGGGATGATGATGGTGGAGATGATGAGGGATGAGGAGGGAGAGGGAATCCACAAGTGGTTTCCCAAAGGAGACAGGGACAGATACATATTCCTATAGG
>MU223765.1:872839-895247 GCA_018584345.1 Thuja plicata
ATAAATATGACCTCATAATTGATTTTTCTCAATTATCTGAATATTAAATTCAAATATTTGAAAAGAGGATATTTATTTAATAATTAAATATTATTTAATTCCTTTTCATGTGTCTCAGCTAAAGAGGATGAATTTAATTTAATTAAAGTGCTAGGACTTTATTAATTAAATTAATTCGATCATAGGATTTGTTTAGCCAAATAGATATTTAGGAATTAATTATGATGTATGATTAATACAGGTTTAGGATTTTCTGTATTTGACACTCAGGTCGAGTAGAGTCAGTGAAAACTTAGAATTTGCCTAGTACAATAGGACTTTGATGATTTAGAAGAACGAAAAATGCAACAAAATTGGTTAGAGTTGCAAGATGCCAATTTGGGGGTGTTACAAAAGGATTATGAGATATCTTAATGGTACTAAAGATTATGGATTATGGTATAAGAAAGGAGGAAAATTTGATTTAAAGACTTTTACTAATGATGATTGGGTAGTAAGTGTATATGACAGAAAGAGCACAAGTGGTGGAGCACTATTTCTTGGAAAGAGGGTAGTCTCTTGGACAAGCAAGAAACAAAACTACATTTCTCAATCTACAACAAAAGCATAATATGTTACTGCAATAGTCAATTGTTCAAATATCATATGGTTCAAACAATTTTTGTTAGGTATGAAGGTGGAAATCATAGAACCTATCATTATCTACCATGACAACACCAGTGCTATTAACATTTCAAAGAGCAATGTGATGCATACAAAGAAAAACATATTGAAATAAAACATCATTTCTTCAGGGAATTGGTTCAGAACAAAGAAGTAAGATTTTAATATGTGAGTACCAAATAAAAAATTACAGACATATTCAAAAAACCATTACCTAAGGATGCATTTTTGTATCAGAGGAAAGCTAGGGGTAATTCCCCTAACAGAGGGTAACTAAAACACAGTTTAGTGATGCATCAATAGAACTACAGACCAAACTTAACATGTTGATGCAGATATTTAGAGCTTATTGTATATGAATCAGTTCAAATAGGTACATTAAAATTTCACTGGATATGTCAGTTGGTGTCTTTGGCATTGGTTTTCAAAGAGGGAGTGATTATTGTATGTCATATTGATCAGTGAAAGAGGGAGAGATTGATGACAGAGGGAGAACTTTATCAGAGATAGAGATTAATGTAAGAGGGAGAAATCTATATTTTAGTGATTGAGGGAGTATTTGCTGACAATTAGAATGAAGATATAGACATTAATAAAATTAAATGAGAATCAAAATGAAGCTAAGGACATTCATAATATTTCATTCTTTTGGTCTGCTTCTCTATAATTCTTTGTAATATGACATGTTGTTTTTCCATTAATGCCAAAGAGGGAGATTTTTTATGACAATTATTCAATTGTGTATTGTCATTGATGTTTACACAATTATAGTGATGGTTATAAAAAATGTTTAATCTTATCTGAGCATAGTCAATTTCCATTGAGCTCTCTCAGGCATTGAAGATGACCAAAGTGTTTTTTAGTTCTAATCGAGTTCACTCGGGCATTACAGTGTTGGTCAGGCATTGAAGGATTTTAGTATTGACTGAGTAAAATAGTTAGTGTCAGCCAACTAATAGTGGATTATATTTTATGGATAATTAGTTATATGTGTTAGTAATAACTGAGAGGGGGGAGGGGGGGAATCAGTGGCCTAAAAAATTAATCCTTAAATCAACCCTTCAAACTTAGCACCACCCAATTTATACCTCTAGTTATCTTTAGTCCTATAAGATGAATGCCTTTAAATACTTATATCAAATTAATACTTTTTAGAATTCTTTGTAAAACCTTCCATTGTATGTTTACCAATAACTAGTCTTTTTATTTACCGAAGCACATTAAATAACTAGTGTATACCGATCAATAAAGAATTACTTATGTGAAATATAAAATAGTAAAGTAATGACTAATAGACACATGATACATGGATTTTTAATGTGGAAACCCTATTAAGGGAAAAACCACTGGGACCAGTACCCCAAATTTTCACACTTCTGAAGTGAGCTTGGTGAAGAGCCAACCCTATTAAAGGTTACAAACACACTTTTAGGTGTGAGGTTGTTAGAGGATTTAAAGAATAGGTTTTCACTTAGTATCTGGCATCTAATGCTACAATCCTTGATCAAACACTCACTTGGCTTGTCAATAGGTATCAGGCATATCCAACGATACTTTGTATGATCAAAAATTTTGATACTCCTTGGGATGTATCTCAATTAGAAATGACATTTAAGTCCTGCTCGGTTAAGAGACTTGATGCTTCAATGGTTAAACTAAAAAAATAAATTGATTTGTTGACATATACAACTTGAATTGAAGATTTTCAGATCTATTGTAAGTACATTACCTTTCTGATCAATGTTATCAATTCAATACATTTTCTACACATTGTTCTTCTCTATGATGTTGTATCACTATTCATCAGTGTTTGTAGAATTTATCTATTTCCTCAGCTTGATTTCTTAGGTTTGAATGAATACTTTCTTCTCCTTCAGAATCTCTTCAACATCTATTCTCTTGTCACTCCCCCTTATTCACATTGAATAACTTTGTCTCTTACATAGACATGATTTCACCATTTCTTGGATTTCTTGATCTTTGCATGATCCATAATTCTTGCCAATTAGATTTAATGAAAAAATCCATTTTTATCTCATAGAGATCTTCTTGCCAACTACACAAAGCATCTTTAAATCATTTACTTATCTCTGGATTTTCTTGTCGATTAAAACAATGATAAGTATTAGTTAAGTCTATTTTTATCTCTTGATAGCTAAGCATTTTTTCATTTCTGAACTCTCTATTTTTGTCGATCAATACTTCAGTTAGTTGTTAGTGACAACTGACTATTCCGTCGGTGTGACTTTGGTTGACTTTGAGATCTCCATCCATTGGGCAACACTGTTATTCTTTTCGTTGGGTTACACTATGTTTTTCTCGTCAGGAAACAGTGTGACTTACTCATCGGTAATGTTGTACATTTTCTCATCGGGTAACATTGTGACTTTTTTTCTCTTACTTTTTCAGTCAGTGTGCACTATGTTGGTGTATACAATCACTTTGTGAATACTTGACTTATATGCATTATTGATAGCATATCTTTTGATTCATTGGTTCTTTGAAGTCTTTTTAGTATGCCCATGACCATACATATTATATCAAGTTGACATCAATGAAAATACAATACATTTACTGATTTAATGTCTTGCATTAACTTTCTATGTCTTGGTGATCATCAACTTAACATCTTTAAACATTCAATAAGATATAGTTCATCAATCTCTCCCTTTGGCATTGATGGAAACACACTACATTATCACACTAATACAATATGAAATATAACAATTTAAGTTCATCAAACTTCCAATTTTATGTACTATAACCAATATAAATATCTGGTCCTCAGTAAGCTTATGAGAGCTTAGATTTGATTCTTCCAGTTTCCCTTTGTCTTCAATCCCTTCACTGGATAGATATAGAATCTTTCTTCTTCTAATGTGATGTGTTATTTTCCTGTGTCAAACTCTCTCCCTTTCATTGTTCTCTTTTCTTTTGATATCTCTTGTCAGCAATTCTCTCCCTTTATATGTACTTTCCCTTACTAGTTACATTTCTCCCTTTGGATAATGTGATGGACATAACCTCTCCTTAATGTGATCTCCCTAATGTGATAATGGATATAATCTCTCCCTTTGACAGAAATGCAAAACAAATCCTTTTTGTCCATAATATATTCCTTGAATTTCCCATTCCATCATAAATACAATGACTTTGGTGCTTCGAGTAGATAAATACCTTTCTATGTATAGATGTATCTTTGAAGTCAATGTTATTTCTTGCATCAACATGAATGATATTCTAATAATATGTAGGTTGATGCAACCTTCTAGTCATTTTACCGACTAGTAGACAAGGGTCTGACCCCTAGTCTCTTTCCTAAGTACTCAAATGCATCCTTGGGTAGTGGCTTGGTGAAGATATCAGCTAATTTTTCCTTTAATTATACATACTCAACTATCACCTCCTTTTCTTAAACTTGTTCTCTCAAATAATGATACTTGATAGCAATATGCTTTTTCGTAGCATGTATGACTGGATTCTTGGAAATGTTTATTGCACTGGTATTATCACAATAGATAATACTGGTTCAAGAATATTGATATGCATACCTTCCAGTGACTGTTTGATCAATGCAATATTTGAGTAGTTTGTAGCAACAACAACATACTCTACTTTTGTAGTAGACTGAGAGATGCATCCTTTCTTCTTGTTGATCCATGTGACAAGTTTGTCACCCATAAAGAATGCTTCTCCAGTTGTGCTTTTTTGATCATCAATGTTTCCAACCAATTCAGCATCGGTAAAGACCTTAAGTTTAAATTTTACTTCTCTTCTATACCATTAGACATAATCCTCGGTATTCTTTAGATATCTTAGAATTCTTTTCATAGCAGTTAGATGTGATTCTCTGGGATTAGCAAAAAATCTTGCAACTATTCCTACTACATGTGCAATATCTGATCTAGTATGTACAACATACATGAGTTTCCCAATCATTGATCTATATAAAGTTTTATTTACTTCTAATGACTTGTCCTCCTTTTTCAGCTTACATCCTATTTCCATTGTTGTTCCAACTAGCTTGGAATCTTCCATTTTGAATATTTTCAGCAGTTTCTTGATGTATTTTGATTGTGTAATGAAAATGGCTTCATCTTGTTGCATGATCTATAGACCAATAAAGAACTTGATCTCTCCAAATGTAGACATCTCAAATTCTTTTCTCATTTCATTTTCAAATTATTTTCATAACATATCATTGCCTCCAAATATGATGTCATCAACAAATATCTCAGCAATCAAAATGTTATCTTCAACATCTTCTTTCAAATAAAGATTATTGTTTTCACTAGTTCTTACAAATCCAATACTTATAAGATAGGAATGAAGTCTTTCATACCAAGCTTGGGATGCTTGTTTCAATCCATACAAGGCTTTGTGTAATCTACATACCATTTTCCTCTTGTCTGGATCAACAAACCCTTGTGGTTGCTTAATGTATACCTCTTCTTCAAGGATTCCATTTAGGAATGCAGACTTGACATCCATTTGGCATATCTTGAATCTATTACATGCAACATAAGAAATTAATATTCTCACTCCTTCTATCCTAGCAATGGGTTCAAAGGTCTCTCCATATTCAATCTCATCTTCTTGTGGATACCCCTTGCATACTACTCTTTCTTTGTTTCTTGTGATTTCTCCATTCTCATTCAGCTTATTCCAGAATATCCATTTTGTACCGATGACATTTTTGTCATCTGTTCTCGGTACAAGTGTCCATGTCTTGTTTTTCTCAATCTTCTCAATTTCCTCATTCATAGCACTAATCCATTCATCATTTTCAAGTGCAGTATTGATAGATTTTGGCTCAAAATCACAAATTTTGATTTTAGAGACTTACTTCAAAATCACAAGTTTTGATAGATTTTGGCTCAAAATCACAAAATCAAAATCTTGTGTTTAGAGACTTACTTTTGGTTGTCATATCAACCTTGTTGTCTCCAATGATCTGGTTCTGTGGATAGTTCCTCTTGACATATCTAGCAAGTACATGTTCAATTATTTGTCTATCATCTTGATCATCATTGTGTTCCTCATTCTGATCTTCTTCACTTGGTACATCATCTTGAGCAATATCCTAATTTTTGGTATTTTTATCCTAATTCTCAGTTTCAATGTTCTATTGCTTGGGAGATATACATGGTTGCTCGGGTAGAGTGTCAAGTTCTTCATTGTAAACAAACCTTTTGTAGTCCTCTGGTTATTTTTTTTCTTTCCTTTTCATTCTTCTCTGCAAATTCATCTATCTTTACATTTGCACTTTCAACAATTTTGTTAGAGGCTTTATTGAGACATTTATAAGCCTTGCTCTTGGTGGAATACCCTAGGAAGATACTTTCATCACTTTTGGAGTCAAGCTTTCCATTTCTATCATCTTTTAACATATAACATTGACTACCCAAGATTTTGAAGTAACTTACATTGGGTGTGTAACCATACCATACCTCACAGGGTGTCTTCTTGGTGTCTTTCTTCAATTGTACTTTGTTCAATGTGTAAAAATCATTACTGGTAGCCTCCCTCTAGAATATTTGGGTGATGCCTTTCTCTATCATCAGTGTCCTTGCACAATCAACAATGGATCTATTCCTTCTTTCAACAATTTCATTTTATTGCGGTGTTCTCAGTGCAGAGACCTATCTTTTGATTCCATGCTTATTGCAAAAGTTAGTGAATTCATCTGAAATAAATTCCCCTCCTCTATTTGATCTTAAGCAATTAAATTCCTTACCACTTTGTTTTTTTACCATTTCTTTGTACCATTTAAACATCTTAAATGGCTTTGATTTATCTTTTAAAAACATGACTGTCATCATTCTAGACTAATCATCAACAAAGAGAATAAAATACCTATCTCCATAGTAGCTCTTTGTCGTCATTGGTCCACATAGATATGTATGGACTAATTATAGAATGGCATCATATGTATGGGTTTTACCTTTTTGACAATTTTTGCAAATGATATTGTCTGGCTTAATCAACTTCTGTAAGCCACTTACATTTCTCTTTCTTCTTATCTTTATCATGTTGTCAAAGTTTACATCACACAATTTTTTATTTCACAATCATATGTCTTCATTTCTAACCATTAAGACAGCAGTGTCAGTATCATTCAGATAGAATAAGTTACGTTTTGTCTTCTCACCGGTACCAATCAGACTTCCTCATTTATTGAAGATCTTTGTCTTATTATTTTCAAATTTTACTCTGTGACCTGAATTATTAAACTAAGAAACACTCAATATATTATAATTAAATCCTTTCACCTATGTGTGTGTATTTGGGTAATTGATGAAAAAGACACAAACACTCAATAATTCATTGCATTAGCTTGAAAGGTTAGGTAAAATATGTAAAACCCACTAATATCAACCTATTGCCTGCTAACTAGGAGGAGTGTAATTAGTAACATATAAGCCCTCAGAATATGCTACAAATCAGTGACGAATACAACCTAGCATGAAGGATTTTTAGATTAAAACAAGATAAAAAAATGAAAAACAAGCATTCTAGCTCTAAACATGTGAATATTAACAATGAAAAAGCATGAAATAAGAAGTGTAATATGATTCTAAGACTAATCCAATAGCATAACAATGTAATTTTGATCTAATGTGAAGGCTTATTTACTCTAAAAAGTTCCTTCTATTTATAGAAGAATGAGAGAGAGAGAGAGAGAGAGAGAGAGAGAGGAGGGGGGACAAGATGAATTAATGAGTGAAGGGGCTCATTAATGAAGATGTAAGAGCCATTAATGCCGAAGGAATTAATGAGGCATGGGAGAGACATAGGCTTAAGGCATCTTCATTAATGAAAGCCTTAAAGAGGCAAGGGAGGATGTAAGAGGATGGCTTGAGAAAGTGGACCTTAAGGAAATCAAGCTTGAGAAAGTGGACTTTCTCAAGTGGGTTGAGTTGCTAAGCATTCCTTAATGCAATGTGATAACATTAGGAGGTGGGTTAGGACTAGAATTAGGATTAGGATTAGATTAGCATGGGTGAATGGGTTGAGAAGGGTTAGAACCCAGGGTAGAAGTGGTTGAGATAGGTTAGGTTGGGGTTTAGGGGAATATTAATAAATGAAATAAACTTATTTAACTCATTTAGAAATATAGGAATTAATTATTTAAACAATGAAATTGTTTTTTAATAATTAGGGGACTATAGCCATTTTAATTAAATGAAATAGGCTAGGGGAATGAGTTATTTGCAAGTGGGTAATTGATTTAAGGATTTATTTAATTCCTTTATAATTAAATACTATATCCATGTTTGATTTTGGCTTGAATTGATTTAAATTGTATGGCTATAATAGTTAATATAATTCAGTGATAAAAATCACCTAGGACATTAAATTGATTTGAAGAATTATGTCAAGCAGTAAAAGGGTTGTTTGGACATAATCGAGGGTATGATCACACTTAGGGAAAATAGGGTCCATAGTTGGAATAGACCAAATTTAGGTGGTTACACTTGCCCCTCTTTGAATTGATGTGTGAGCATCGCATTAATTCAAAGAAAGTTTTCAATTTTGACTTCAGAAAGATTGAGAATCCCGTTCTTGGTTGTCGAATGAAATATTTATGAAATCAGTCTCGCACCTGATAGAATTGATTTTGAACTTGGTTGTCATCCAAAGATCAATAAAAGATTTTAAAAATACCAATTATGAACTTGGTTTTCGTCTAAAAATTGATAATACTGATTCTGAACTTGGTTGTCGTCCAAAAGTGAATATGAAGCTACTAGGAGCTTTTTAAAAATCTTGTAAAATGAGGAAACATAAGATATCAGCTTATGAGAACCAAATATTTCTATCCAATAGCTCTGACTTTAGTCAAGGAAACTGTTATGCCCTTAGTTTGTTTGATAATGAAGCCATTTTGATGTTGTTTTGAGAAGAAATGTGTTTGTGTATTTGGGAACATGTTGAGAAAGACACAAACACTCAGTAAGTCATTGCATTTGACCAAAAGGTCAGATGAAACATTCAAAACCACTAATATTGACCTATTTCCTGCTAACTAGGAAGAGTGTTATTAGTAACATATTAGCCCTCAGAATATGCTATAATCAGTGACGTATACAACCTAGCATGAAGGATTTTTAGATTAAAACAAGCTAAAAAGATGAAAAACAAGCATTCTAGCTCTAAGCATGTGAATATTAACAATAAAAAAGCATGGAATAAGAAGTTTAATATGATTCTAAGACTAATCCAACAGCATAACAATGTAATTTTGACCTAATGTGAAGGCTTATTTACTCTCAAAAATGGCTTCTATTTATAGAAGAATGAGAGAGAGAGGGGGGACAAGATGAATTAATGGGTGAAGGGGCTCATTAATGAAGATGTAAGAGCCATTAATGCCCAAGGCATTAATGAGGCATGGGAAAGACATAGGCTTAAGGCATCTTCACTAATGAAAGCCTTAAAGAGGCAAGGGAGGATGTAAGAGGATGGCTTGAGAAAGTGGACATTAAGGAAGTCAAGCTTGAGAAAGTGGACTTTCTAAAGCAGGTTGAGTTGCTAAGCATTCCTTAATGGAATGTGACAACATTAGGAGGTGGGTTAGGACTAGAATTAGGATTAGGATTAGATTAGCATGGGTGAATGGGTTGAGAAGGGTTAGAACCTAGGGTAGAAGTGGTTGAGATAGGTTAGGTTGGGGTTTAGGGGAATATTAATAAATGAAATAGACTTATTTAATTCATTTAGAAATATAGCAATTAATTATTTAAAAAATGAAATTTCTTTTTAATAATCAGGGGACTATAGCAATTTTAATTAAATTAAATAGGCTAGGGGAATGGGTTATTTGCAAGTGGGTAATTATTTTAAGGATTTATTTAACTTCTTTATAATTAAATACTATAGCTATGTTTTATTTCGGTTTGATTAAATTGGTTTGAATTGATTTAAATTGTATGGCTATAATAGTTAATATAATTCAGTGATAAAAATACCTAGGACATTAAATTGATTTGATGAATTATGCCAAGCAGTAACAGGGTCGTTTGGACATAATCAAGGGTATGATCACACTTAGGGAAAATAGGGTCCATAGTTGGAACAAACTAAATTTAGGTGGTTACATTTTCCCCTCTTTGAATTGATGTGCGAGCAGCGCATTGATTCAAAGAAAGTTTTCAATTTTGACTTCAGAAAGATTGAGAATCCCGTTCTTGGTTGTCAAATGAAATGTTGATGAAATCAGTCTCGCACCTGATAGAATTGATTTTGAACTTGGTTGTCATCCAAAGATCAATAAAATATTTTAAAAATACCAATTATGAACTTGGTTGTCATCCAAAAATTGATATCAGCTTATGACAACCAAAGCTTTCTATCCAACAGTTCTGACTTTAGTCAAGGAAACTATTATGCCCCTAGTTTGTTTGATAACAAAGTCATTTTGATGTTGTTTGAAGAAAAAAATTATTTGATGATAGTGTGATCATGCCCTCTCGGGAATGAAATCGAAGGAAAAGAAATAAATCCCTTAGTTGAAAAGAACAGAGCACTTGTAGGAAGTGGTAGGGAAAGAAAGAGCATAGTAGAAGAAGTGAAGGAGTGGGGGTGTGTTTAAGAGTAAACACACAAGTACCAAGTTAATCACATTGAAAATATGGGTTCGATTTTGTTCCCGATAGATCAAAGATTTTGGGAAGCATGGGTATTAGTAATAAACTTGGATTTTTGGAAGAAGATAGAAAGCATTTTTGAGCTCAAAATTCCTTATGCTTTTATTCCTATTATAAATGCACCATGCAATCCCTAAATGCAGCTATATGCAGAATCTTAGGACTTTGTGAGTGATTTAGCAAATATTGCAACATTTTTATCATCATTGGGCGCTTTTCAGAATAGATACCATCTGATAGTATAACCATCACTAATACCCACTGATATTATGAAAGTATGAATACTATATTTTATTGAAATGTTGTAAATAGACTTAGGAATCAAGGCATAGAAGCCAAGATAACAAAATTGTCACCTTCCTTTTAATATACCAGATTTTGAGTAAGGCAAGATATTAGACCCGCAATGACCTTGAAAATTCATATCCTTGGGCACATTATGATTCATATACCTTAGTGACAATCTGGATCAGAAAATAGAAAAGGAAATTGTGTCAAACTCACCGTAGTTTACACATAACAAAGATCAAGATATATGCAACTATCCACCCATAGTGGCAGCTCTTACCATAAACATCCAAGTTAGGTAAAATTTATAGGTTCATTTGGAACAATCACCATACGTAGAAAATTATGAAAACATTATGCCCCCTATCCTTGTGACTCTTTGTCTTTGCGCAAACGTCATTGAGAAACTAAGAAGACATAACAAATCATAAATTGAGAATCAATCAGATAAATTTTATAATTACTTAGATGCCCCTAGTTAAAAAAAACATCAGCGGGACATTTAAAGAATCACAATCAAACCATTAGCAAACTGTGTGTTAATTAGTACTTTGTCCATTCATCTGTCAAACACAGTAAAGATTCATCAATCAGAAATTTAGAATATAAGCACTATGGTGTTCCATGTCTATGTATTGATAGGATAATCTATTCATGTTTGCAATTCAATATGGCTTTGTAGGAATGCTGGTGAATGTCAATGTCATGTCCCATGTTATGAACAGACACCCTTGTTTGAAAAAGTGACATTGTTTTGCATGTGTCAAGAAACATTGTGTCTGTGAAGCAAACCATCCTAGAGCAACCTAGAAATCGTAACAAACTATGCCAACAAAGATGCCCCTAGTGCAGAATGACTTATTCCTAAGACGTAAAGATAGACAAATCCCAAGCGAGGATAAGATAGTCATGTAGGAAAATGAAGTCAATGTATGAGCACAGGCAAAAATTATGAAGGCCTAGTATCAGTAGTGCATTGATAGATGGAGCACAAAACATAAGTGATGCCTGATTGCCAGGTTTTCACCACTTGGCAAGATTTTTTTCTTTCTTTTTGCTACCAAGATGCCTGTTTTACCAGGTGCTCATCAAGGCACTTTTCTCTATTTCAATTTTTTTTGCTATTTTTGCTTTTTTTGAATGTTTTTGTAGTATCAAGGAACCTGTTTACCAGGTTTTTACCAAGGATACCCATTTTATAGGACCTTTTCCACTATTTTTGGATTTTTTCAGGATCAATTCTTTGAATGTTTTTGGTATTTTGCATGAACTTTTTGCTGTAAAGGCTCTGCTAGCCGAACATTAAGCGTAGAACCACTTAAAATGTAGAGTGTTGATAGGGTCTAGAAGAACATCTCCCTTGGGTGTAGCTAATTGATAAGCTCCAGTCCTGAAAGTAGCAGTGATAACATAAGGTCCCAGCGAGTTAGGTTCAAAATTTCCTTTCTGCTCTATGTTAGGTTGGTTCTTAGGATTTTATTTTAGGACAAGGTCTCCCACCTCAAACTTGCGTGGTTTGACATTCTTGTTGTAACCTTTGGATATTCTTGCTTGGTACACTTTGAGGTGATCGAATGCTTGTTGTCTGTGCTCATCTAGTAGGTCTAGAGAATTTACCCAATCAATGCGGTACTGTTCATCAGTAACCAGTCCTTGTAAAGATATCCACAAAGATGGGATTTCAACCTCAATAGGTAGGACTACCTTAGTGCTATAGACTAGAGAAAATGGAATGGCTCTAGTTGGTGTTCTGATGCTTGTTCTGTAGGCCCATAGTGTCAAATTCAGTTGTAGATGCCAGTCTCTACCAGACTTGCTTACAGTTCTGTGTAGAATTTTGAGAATGTTTTTGTTCGATGCCTTAGCCTGTCCATTACCTTGATGATAATAGACTGAGGAGCAATGTTGAGTGATATGGAACTATTCATAGAGGTCATCAATGTCTTGATTTTTAAATTGGCCCTCATTGTCTGTCACAATTGAAGAGGATATCCCGTATCTACAAATAATGTAGTTCAGAATGAACATAGCCACCTGTTTGCCAGTGGCTTTGATTAGCAGCACAGCTTTGACCCACTTCGTGAAATACTCAGTGGCTATTATGATAAACTTGTGTCCATTTGAAGAGTTTGGATATATTTTTCCAACCAAGTCAAAGGCCCATTGCTGGAATGGCCAATGTGTTATGAAAGTTATCAGTTCTCCGACAGGAGCATGGATAAGGTTTCCATGTGTCTGGCATTTAAGACATGCTTTTGAAAATTGAAAAGCATCTTTTTCCATGGTAGGCTAATAATATCCTACTCTGAGAAATTTTTTAGCTAATGAAAAGTTGTTCAAGTGTGATCCACATACACCTTTGTGGACATCTTTTAATGCTAGATTGGACTCTTCGAGTTCTAAACACCGAAGAAGTGTACCATTGAAATTGCATTGAAATAGGTTGTTAGTTATGAGGATGTAACGCAATGCTATCCTAATCAGGGATCTTTTTTCATTTCTAGATATATTGGCGAGAATGGTTTGGTTAGAAAGGTATGTAATGATACTAGCATATCGAGATGGATCTGGGGTATTCAAGGCACATATTACCTGGTATTCCAGATTGGCAAAGGTGGGATAGGATATTTATTCCACCAAGAAGTCATAGCAGAATTGATGCTCCTCCAGTTGTAACATGGATGCTAAGGTAGCCATAGCATCTACAGTTTTGTTCTCTAATCTTGGTATCTACTGGAAGGTGATGAAGAAAAAGTATTTCTTTAGATCATCGACTAGTTGTTTGTAGGGCATCAATTTTTCATCTTTTGTTTGATAGTCCCCATTGACTTGATTGATGATGATTTGAGAGTCACCATACACGTGTAACTCAATGATCTTCCATTCCATAGCTAGCTTGAGGCCATTGACCAATGCTTCATATTCTTAGATATTGTTGGTGCATGGAAACATTAATTTGTAAGATTTGGGAATCTTGTATCCTTGTGGAGTTATGAAGAGGACCCCTACTCCAGATCCTTGTTGAGTAAATGAACTGTCAAAGTACATCTTCCATGGATGTTCAGTGAGATACATGATTGTTTCATCAGGAAATTCAATTAGCAATGGTTCATCATCCTAGAGCGGTGAATCAGCCAATTGATCTGCAAGTACCTGTCCTTTGATAGCTCTCCTTTCAACATACTCAATGTCAAAATCACTTAAAATTAGGACCCATTTTGCCAAACGTCCTGTTAATGTTGTTCTACTCAAAAGATACTTCAGAGGATCTATCTTAGCAATGAGCTTGACTGTATGAGAGAACATGTAGTGTCTCAATTTCTATGATGCGAAGATGACTGCCAGGCATGCTTTTTCAATAATGCTATAATTGAGCTCATAAGTGACTAATGTTCTACTAATGTAGTAGATGGATCGTTCTTTCTTTATTTCATCTTCTTGCGCTAGTAATAGTCCTAGGGATGTAGCTGTAGTGGAAATGTATAGGAGCAAAGGTTTTCCATGGATAGGTGCCATAAGAATAGGTGGAGCAGCCAGGTACACCTTCAATTCTTAGAAGTTTGCTTCACAGTGTTCATCCCAGTTGAATGTAACCCCTTTATGTAGTAACTTAGTAAAGGGTTGTGCCTTATTTGCAAGTTGGGACATAAATCTCCTGATAGATAGGATTCTCCCTTGTAGTGTCTGCATTTGACTAATATTATGTGGAGGATCCATCTCTAGAATAGCTTTTACCTTCATAGGATCTACCTTGATTCCCTTTGCTGAAACTATGAATCCTAGGAGCTTGCCTGATTGGACCCCAAAGGAACATTTCTTTGGATTGAGCCTGAGTTGGAACTATTCCATTCGATCCAATATCTTTCTTAGGTCAGCAATGTGAGTACCTCTTTCTTTGGATTTAACCAATGTGTCATCGACATAGTCCTCCATGTTCTTGTGCATCATGTCATGGAATATTGTTGTCATAGCTCTTTGATATGTTGCACCGACATTCTTGAGCCCAAATGGCATGATGTTCCAGAAAAATGTGCCCCATGCACATGTGACTGTAGTTTTCTCTTGATCCTCAGGGGCGATCTTGATTTGATTATAACCCGAGAATCCATCCATTAATGAATACATCTGAAAGCCAGCTGTAAGGTCTATGATCATGTCAATGTTTGGTAGAGGGAAATCATCTTTTGGACATGATTTTTTGAGGTCTCTGAAGTCCGTATAGATCCTAATAGATTTATCAGACTTAGAAATGGGAACTACATTGGAGATCCATGCTGCATAGGCAATGACTCGAATAAATCCATCTTTCAACAACTTTTCCAATTCTGCTTTCACCAATAATGCAACATGAGGATGCATTTTTCTACATTTTTTTTGCACGGGCTTGATCCCAAGAGCTATAGATAAGTGGTGCATAATGAGATTAGGATCTAGCCCTGGCATATCAGTGTAGGACCAGGCAAAGTTGACCTTTTTTGTTTTTTTCAGGAACTTTGTGAACTATACCTTCTCTTCTTCTGATAAAGATTGTGCTAGGTGAACTATCTGAGGATTTTCAATAGTGCCCAAGTTGACTGGCTATGTTGGTTCAATCAATACCGAAGATCTTTCCTAAAAGTGTTCAGGGAGGATATCAAGAGTCTCGTCCTTTGGTGCCTCTGAGAGGTTTTCACCATTGGATATGTCTTTTTTCTTTACTATTTTGGGATCTGATACTGCCACAGAGTGGTTTTCACCATCAGTCCACTTTTTATTTTTATTTTTCAATTTTTGACTAAGAAACTTAATATCCTCCTGTGATATGTTCTCACTCCTTGCATTGGTGGAAGAAGGGTGAGGTTCACAAGCATTAAGGTAACAAGCTAGGGAGTGGTCATTGGGAAAGTCAAGGATAGGAGTGGGATCTATTTTAGTCCAATTGATTAGGTCTAGAAGTACCAGTGTTAGGGAGTTAGATTTTGGGAAGGAAAGCATCGCGTTAGCATCACAACTGTTAACTGACATGACACGATCTATTAAGTTAATATCTTCAATGTTTAGATCAATAAGAGTAAGATCATTATTAAAAGGGTCATTGTCAATTATATATGGATCAAACTCTAGTGACTCGTCAGTAGATATCTCATCATCATCCCTTTGTAAAAGGAGGCTTCTTCCTTGTAGCCTATGAAATTCTTCTAGAGTTATGTATTCACCAGTGTCTCCATCAATGATCGGGGGAAGGAACTCTTTTTCTGCCTTAGGAGGATTGGTATCATTGAAAGGAGTGTTAGGTCATTTACTAGGAGCTAAGGAAGCTGCAAACATGTGAAATGTATCTATCCCAATTTCTTAAGAGGGAATAGATAGCCGATCCCACTCATAGTCGTGAGAGTCTATGACATCGTCATAAGATCTATCCAAATATTCATCAATGTTTATTTGATGGACTCAATTAGTTACTTGTAGATCAAAGTGAGGTAGATCTAGAACATGTGAAATTGTGACCAATTGCCCCTAGTTAGGATGTAAATTCTGTGGCCAGGGTTCCTCTTGAGTGATTGTAGCTATGGTGTCTCCTACCTCTTGAATGGGAGGTTGTGCTATCAAAGGGGTGTAAAGATCATATGGTACCTCAAAGCTAGGTACATAACATTCTCCTTGATATTCAGGATTTTCTATACCAATATGTAGTAATCCCTCATAAGGCCATGGTTCTGATATTATCTCATTTGTTTTATCACTCCCTTTTTCAGAAGGTGGACTCTCTTTTGGAGTAGGTTTGTTGGATTAGGTATTAAAGCCCAGTCTTGTTTTATCTCTGTTGAGGTGGAAATCCATGGGTATGGGTTTAATGATCCCTCGTCTTGTGTCATTAAGAGGTCCTTTTCCTTTGTAACCCATTTGTTTGAGGAAATCATACCCCTTTCCATACTGTTCTAGGGATATCTTCACATGTTTGACCTTAGAGTCCACTGGTTCTCCTTTATAAAGCCGGTCCAAGACTGCCTATTCTTCTGTGTTATCTGAAGAGGTTGTGGATGCTTTTATCATGCCATTTTCCTTGTGTAATTCTATCTCTTTGAGTGCTAGATGTGTGAATGTTGGTGATGGTTTTCCATAGGATCTTGGTGATACTGGCAGTTCTGTCAGTGAAGGAGTCAGGTCCATCTTGTACTCTCCCATACCTGTTTCTTGAAGTTTCAATGTTTTTCTAAAACCTTTCATAACCATGTCCTTGGTAGTCTCAGGAGAAAATGAATCCATAGCCTCTTTTTTGTGTGGGATCATGCTACCTGCTTTGATATTGTTGCAAGTGTAGTTGGCATCTGTAGGAATCATCCCTTCTATCCCATTATGTGGGAACTTGATGCATTGGTGGTAAGTGGATGGTACAACTTGCATCTTGTGAATCCATGGTCTACCCAGTAGAATATTGTAGGCCAGGGGTAAATCTAGAACTTCACATATGACATCCCTTTCAATTGGCCCAACTCTGATGGGTAGACAAATAATACCTCTGGAGGATCTTTCTTCCTCATCATAAGCTTTGATGATTATCTTATTTCTAGAGTCAATTGTTTTCTCTGAGAGGCCTAGCCTCCTAACTAAATCTAGTGTATATATATTCAATCCAGTGCCTCCATCTATCAACATGTGTTTAACACAGGATCTATGAATAATGACTTCAATATGGAGGGGTTGATTGTGTGGATGGGTCAATGACTTGTCATCTTCTTTAGAGAAGGAGAGGTAGTGTGGTGCTGAGATATGATTGACCATCGCTTTAAATTTTTCTATATCTATATCTTTTGGAACATTAGCAGCATGTAGAGCTTGTTCTAGGATTTCTCTATGCACTGTGGATATCTTGAGCAACTCGAAGATGGAAATTTTGGCAGTGGTTCATTGCAATTGGTCTACCAAGTCATATTTTTCTCCAGGGATAGTGACTGTGTTTTCCTGCTAGTTTAGGAATAGTGACAATAGGAACCTTGGATGTTGACACTGGTGTCAGTTTTGGAGGTCTGTTGAACATAACCTACACTTGGCTCTAGGTTACAATGTTTATGGAGGATGGACCTTTAATTGTGATCACATTGATGGATTCAGTTTTAATGTTGAGCATATTGATCACATTATCATGTTTGGAATAGGTGTAGCTTATCTCATTACCTTTCCCTTTGGATGTTTCTCCTTGATTGTAATTAGGAAAGGGTTTGTTGAATGTTGTATGGTCCTCATTGGTAGTATGTCCATCTACTTTGATCTTACCTCCTTTGATGAGGTCTTGGATAATGTGCTTGAGATTGAGACAATTATTTTTCTTATGTCCCTTGTTTTTGTGGAATACACAATAAGAGTTATCATCCCACCACCTGGGTTTGACCATTGGTTCCCACAGTTTAGAATTGGGAATCGTAAGAACTTTGTGATCCACCAATGTTTTCAAAACTGTCTCAAGAGGTTCCCCCAAAGGAGTGAATGTTCTCTGGGGTTTTGAAGTCCATGTGCATCCTTTGTCATTATCATTATTCATTTTGGGAACGGGAGGTGTTATTTTAGCCTCTTTGCTTGCTTGCATGCCATTGGTCAAATTGAATGCTTCAAGTTTAGAACTAATGTTAGAGGCATCAACTACTCCATCATTAACAACATTCTTGTTTTGTTTCCACCATTTAGGCTTGGATTTGGAGCTACTGCCTTTTTCATTTTGAAGGGTGATCTCTCCCTTTTGTATCGTGACTTCCTCAATATGGAGGGAATTTTTAATCATCCTATCCAAGCTAGGAGAATCTTGAATTTGTAGAGCATATCTCAATTCTGGGATGAGATTATTGATGAAGATTTCCATCTTTTCTATTTTGAGAATGACCCTTGAATATTGTGCAAAAATCTTCCTCCATCTTTGTAGGAAGTGTGTGAATGATTCTCCAGTTTTTTGTTTGGTATTGCATAGGTCCATCATAGTGACACCATGTTGGATGTTGTAGGAATAATTGTGAATGAATCATTGCATCGAATCCTCAATTTTTTTGACCTCAGGGTTCAATTTTGAAAACCACTCCATGGCATTACCTCCTAGACTTCCTGGAAATAGTCGCATGAGGTAAGTGGGTTCGTGCATGTACTCAATGCTTAGAGCACAAAATTCTCTTACATGGTCATGTGGATCAATTTCTCCTATGTACTTGTCATACTTTTACCTTGCCATGTTAGGAGGAAACGGGATCATTGTGATACTCTTATCGAAAGGAAATGGACAAATAGCATCTAAAGAGTATTTTTTTTAGGTTTGTCCTTCTCTTGTTTGATGTTAGTGAGCTCAGTTTGCATTAGATTGAGCTATTTGGTGAGAATAGATATCGGGTTTGGTACCTCCTTTTCTTTGAGGTCATCCACATTATAATCCTTGGGTAGCTTGACACCCGTGGAAGCTATATGGAGCAAGTAGTTTTCTTTATCATCACCGATTATCTGTTCCAATAGCTTATGGATTCATTTACTCTGTTTGAGATTTGCATATTCATCTTCAAGGATTTTTTCTTCACTATCTGACCCAAATGGATTATGTTCAAACTTGGGTCTTTCTTCTTCTTCCATGCCTTCAGATTGTGCTTGTTTTCCATTATTATAACCCTCAAAATCCTTGCTCCATTCGTTAGTGTGGCTATCCATTGGAGGTAAATCTAGATAAAAAAGGGAACTATGAGAAGTTTCTCCTTGGAAGTGTGGTGTCTTAGGAGGCACTTTTGATCCTTTAGTTGTGTACTGGTTGCGTCTTGTGTTAACCATGAAGTTTGTTTCTCGACTTCATTAACACTTCCCAATTGTGCAAGTAAGGATTTCAGAACATTCAAGTGGGTGTGTCTAGGTAGAAGTAACTATTTTTTGTTAGTGGATGTAAATGATTCCAGCGTCAGAGGGTTAGAATTCCCTGATAGTGAGCTGGGAACCAAGTTGTTTATAGAAAATGGGTAGACCACACATATTGAACTGATCGTGAAAGACTGACTGAGCATGCAAGCTGGATGTTTCAAAAGTGTTTGAAAATAAAAATAGGGAGACCAAAAGAAATTATAGGAACTAGCTAAAGAGAAAAAAGGGTACCTAAAATAATTGAGACTTCCTAAGAAAAACTGCTAGAAATGCCCACTGTCCTGAATGCCAGCTCCCAGATACGAGCCTCTGATGGTACCAGATGTGATCCTAGAATTTGGATGTAACTATATGCTGACTAAATGTGATCCAATGTGCCAAATGCAATCCTGAACCCTGAATATGACTTAGGAAAAATAGGATGCGATCTTATGATGGTCTTGTCAGTTTTGGTCAATTTTGAAAAATTTGTTTTTGAAGTGTGTGAATTTGTTTGTTTCCAGATTGCATCAAGAGGTGTTGTAAGGCGTGAAAAAACACATGTACTCCAGGGTTTGAAATTTGTTGATTGTTTTGAGGAGCGTATCTTTTTAATAATCTTTAGAACACATCAAATAGTTTTGCATTGTTAAGGGGTGAAACAAACACTCTTTTTGCCCTATTTTCTAGGTGGAGGATGAAAATCTTTGCTCATTGACTTAGGTACACACTCAAATGATAATTAGAATATAGCCATCACTAAGAATGCAATGGCTCCAGTCATGATGTTGTATTAGCCGACTCCAAATGCAAGTGAGGGCACGATATGATGAGTGTCTTGGGGCAATTAATTTTTTCCTTGCACAAATATTATCACCCTTTCGGGGATGAATCAGACATTCTTTCAGTTGAAGCTATTGTAGATTATTAGGCAATCCATTCGAAGTTGTCCCCCATAGAATTGTACAAGGAAAAATTGAGGCGTATAGCCCTATGAGTACCTGAATAATGTAGTCTCGCAAGCAAGATTCAAGTGGCTCTGCTCTACATAAACCCCGATATATTCAAGGAATGATGTCAAAATTCCAAGAACAAAACTAGTTCCGTCTTTCGAGGCTCTGGCCTACAAGGAAGCAACTCTCTATAGTGAGTTGGAAGGGTCAGCGTAAGACCTATCCTCACTTGGGTCATTCTCGGGAGATTGTTTCCTTAATCGGTAGGCCCTCTACTGTTAAAATGATATGTAACTAGGATTGGTGAGCTTAGGATTTCTAGATTTCTGATTCTTCAAAAAAAGAAGAGCATACTCTCCTAGTCCATGTCATTTTCTCCCCAAACACTTAAAATAGAGTTCATTCCCTCAAGCTATGTTGAGGTTGATTTAATTGTTCCTATTTTAAAGAAAACAGAAAGGGAAAGTTTGTTTTTTTCAATTAACCACAAAATTTAGTGAGCTTGTGTTGTTCAATTTCTGATCCAAAAGCAATTAAACGATGTGTTATTAATTGAGCCCACATATTTAGTGCTTTGTTTTGTTCAATTACTGAATCTAAAAAGAATTATATGATTTTGTTCATTGATCCCACATGATTTAGTGATTTGTGTTTGTTCAATTTCTATCCCCAAAATGAATTAAACAGTGTGTTTTCTTGTTTAGTTACCCCCAATTTCATCACAAATGATAAGACAACGTCTGACTTTCTAATTTTCCTCAAGAGGAAAAGAGCATAATATCTATTTGTTTTAGCAAATGGAGAAATGGTCTTAAGTTTTTGAAAAGAAAATAAATAGAAGTCAAGATGGGGGGGTTTGGAAACTTGTAAAAACCATGTTAGTATCTATTTAATCCAACTCCATGAAAACTGCCAAAAATACCTGTAAACACTTGTTAATCTATAAGATACAAAAAGCACAACTTGTCAGACTTGTTAGGATTAGGCAAACGAAGTAGACAAGATTTTCAACCAAATACAAGCCTCAAATCCTACTGAATGTGATGTAGTATCTAGTATATGAGCCTTTTCACCGAATGTGAGCCCTTGCTGACCAGATGCGAGCCAAAACCAAAAATGATCTGGGAAATCCTGAATGTGAGCCAAAATTTACGTGGTGTGATGGCGTATTTAGGATGCAATCTTGTAAGATTAAATGTGATTCTATGTCTGAATCTTGAGCATGCAAATTGACAAGAAAGTGTTAGAAAATGAGGCCAAATCGAAATTTAGGCCCCACGGTGGGCACCAAAAATGTGCGTGTGTATTTGGGAACCTGTTCAGAAAGACACAAACACTCAATAAGTCATTGCATTAGTCCAAAAGGTTAGATAAAACATTCAAAACCACTAATATCAACCTATTGCATGCTAACTAGGAAGACTGTGATTAGTAACATATTAGCCCTTAGAATATGCTATAATCAGTGACGTATACAACCTAGCATGAAGGATTTTTACATTAAAACAAGCTAAAAAGATGAAAAAGAAGCATTCTAGCTCTAAGCATGTGAATATTAACAATGAAAAATCATGGAATAAGAAGTGTAATATGATTCTAAGAGTAATCCAACAACATAATAATGTAATTTTGACCTAATGTGAAGGATTATTTACTCTCAAAAATGGCTTCTATTTATATATATATATATATATATATATATATGTAGAGAGAGAGAGAGAGAGAGAGAGAGAGAGAGAGAGAAGATGAATTAATGAGTGAAGGGGCTCATTAATGAAGATGTAAGAGCCATTAATGCCCAAGGCATTAATGAGGCATGGGAGAGACATAGGCTTAGGGCATCTTCATTAATGAGGCATTAATGAAAGCCTTAAAGAGGCAAGGGAGGATGTAAGAGGATGGCTTGAGAAAGTGGACCTTAAGGAAGTCAAGCTTGAGAAAGTGGACTTTCTTAAGTGGGTTGAGTTGCTAAGCATTCCTTAATGGAATGTGACAACATTAGGAGGTGGGTTAGGA